>CAJNJA010016938.1:0-11161 GCA_905231915.1 Symbiodinium necroappetens | reverse complement strand
TCCTGCTCCAGCTGCTGCTGCTGCTGCTGCTGCTGCTGCTGCTGCTGCTGGTGCTGTTGCTGTTGCTGTTGCTGTTGCTGTTGCTGCTGCTGCTGCTGCTGCTGTTGTTGTTGTTGCTGTTGTTGATGTTGATGCTGATGTTGATGTTGTAGTCGTCGTCGGTGTCAGTATGTAGTGGTGCTAAAACGAAATTACAAAGAAAACGACAAACACACACACACACAAATACACACTAACAACAAAAACATACCAACTGTACGCAACCAGGGCACCAAGGAATTGCCCTGGCCATCCCGGTTCGGCCATCTCTCGGCAGCAGCGGACCTGCTGGCAAAGGTTGGATTTTTGTCCGAGGAACTCGCCGGGAAAACCTGAATGTATAGGGTTTACCGTTTACCGCTTAGTTCTTTTGCTGGTTTAAGGTTCAAGGCCCAGCATTTCACGTGGTAGTATATATCACTAAAGGTTGTTGTTCATAGCCACATATTCGTAAGGTTGTTGTTCATAGCCACATATTCGTATTGTCACTTCTCCATCACTACGTTGTGTTATTCTTGTTCCACCTCAACGAACCTTCGGATAACCATTGAACCCCGAAGCCCACATGCCACAAACTCTACACCCCGAGCCCCTGCCAGGAGCCGCACCCCCCAGGACGCCCTTATTCTAGCCCTTGTCCTCAAACTGTGGGCATTGAAGGCATAACACGAAGTAGTTGGGCCCTGAACCCTATGGCCCAAACCCGATCGACAGCTCTAAACCCTTTGGCCTAAACCCCCGGGAACCCTAAAACTCCGAAGCTAAACCTAAATTATTACACTCACCCTAAACCCTAAACCCTACACTCACCCTAAGCCATAAACCCTAAACTCTAAACCCTACACTCACCCTAAACCCTGAACCCCCCTTTTTTGAAGGAACCCTCACAGAACCCTCAGGGGCGCCTTTCGGTGAACCTTACAAAACCCTTCTAAGGATTCGGGGTTGAGGGCTTAGGGTTCATCTAGACTACCCTTCAGGGTTTAGCGTTTAGGGTTTAGGGTTTAGGGGTTTAGGGCTATGGGTTTAGGGTTTAGGGTTTAAGGTTTGGGGGTTGGGGGCTTTGGGTTTAGGGTTTAGGGTTTAGGGATTTGGGGGGATAGGGTGTAGGAGTTAGGGTTCAGGGTTTAGGGTTTAGGGTTTTGGCTTAGGGTTTAGGGTTTAGGGGTTTAGGGCTTAGGGTTTAAGGTCTAGGGGTTTAGGGTTTAGGATAGGGCCTAAGTGCCCACGATTTAGGACCATATAAGGTGCTCTGTTTTAAGCTCACTTTGAGGAATCCAGGTAGGGTTTAGGGTTGAAGGGTTTAATAAGTAGAATAGGGTTTTGGGGGTCCTTATTATATTTGTAGTATAATATACCCCACAACCCTATTCAAATTCTTAAGGCCCCCTATATTACTTTTTGAGATTTCCAAACAAACCCTAAATCCTAGACCCTAGACCCTAAGCCCTTAACCCTAAAACACCCAGGGCCGTGGGGTCTTTTTGGGCCAAACCTCCGCGGACTGCGGCTGTCCAGGCGAGGGCCGGAAGACCTGGCAGCGGTTTGGCAGCAGGGATTCCGAAGGGCCCTAAACCCTAAACCCTAAGCTACTGGACCCTACAACATAAACCCTAAACCCTGCACCCTACACCCTTAAAGCCCTGCACCCAAAAACCCTAAAACTGGCTTCGTAGGGTTTCGCCGGCAGCAGGATCGTTCAGGGCTAGTTTACGGCGTTTTTTTTTTCGGGTTAGCATATAAGGCTTGAAAGTGGTGTGTAGAGCTCCATTCGGGCTCAATCAAGGGTTTGGATCTTCAAGGCTTACGATCCATAGGGTTTAGGGTTGAGAGGGTTTAGAGGGTTTAGGGTTTAGAGGGTTTAGGTTCAGGGTTTAGGTTTTAGAGGGTTTAGGGTCTCGAGTTTTGAGTTTTGGTCTTGCGGCTGACGGCTGATGGATCCGGGCTTTCAAAGAGTATAGTAGTACAACTAGTATCCATGTATAGGAGTTGGAGTGTACCGGGCATCTCATATCCAACTAATGCAGACACCGTGCATTGAACACGGTGGTGTATGCATATTCACCTTAGTTGTTGTACGTGTACGCATTGCATTATGTCATGAAGCAGAATCGGTTGGTGTCGACTGCGACATGCAGAAAGCACTGGACATTTGCATCTCAGTGTTCTCAGTGTCTGGCGTTTCGCGCGGCCGGGCCATGTACAAACACGAGATCGCTGTCATGCGGATTGAGGTCCCTAAGCCCTAAACCCTAAATGCTTAGTTTGGTCTGTGGCTGTGCCATAGACATAAAAGTCAAAAAAGACCTGACCCTTACCCCCAAAACCCTGTCGACCCCCCTTGGCCCTAAACGACCCTAAAACCGAGCCTGGTAACAATCCTCCCCGATGGCCCCCTCTTCCGAGTATTCATATTATATAATACCCCAAAACCCTAAACCCTAAACCCTAGTAAGAAGCGCACCAACGCTGTTCTTATTGTTGGTGCATGAACGCCCGGTTGCCCAAAGCCCCCGAAGGCTTGCGGGGTTTGTGCAGGCGAAATCCAGTGTAATTCCCGGCTTCTTGGAGTGATCGACGAGAAGGAAGCACAAGCTCCTCTTAAAACACCCTAAGCCCTAAACCCTAAAACCCGAAACCCCTAAACCCTAAGCCCTAAACCCTAAAACACTAAAAAGCCCAAGCTCCAAACCCAAAGCCCTAAACCCTAAACTGCGAGAAGAAGCACAAGTTCCTCTTTCCTCTCCTCTCCTTGCGCCGACCTTGCGCCTGCGAATATATTTAGACTCCTATAAAGTAATCCCTAAAAGGAACTACTTAGGGGCCTATGGGTACCTCAAAGGATCCTTCATGTGAAATTGGTTATTAAACCACCTTATAGGATTCTAAATATGAACCACAAGAAGGAACTACTTAGGGCCTATGGGTATGCACCAAAACCCTGAACCTTAAACCCTAAACTTTAAACCCTAAACCCTAAACCCCCAAAAAAAACTACTTAGGAGCCTATGGGTAGACTCGAAGTTCGCGCCTGCCAGATTGCCGCCTGTCTGCAGGAACGCTGGACGGCCTGGCGAAAGCGGACACATCAAGTAAACCATAACCCTACCTATAGTCTCCATTGTAGTTCCGTTTCGGGGTTACCTTTTTAAGATCCTTAATATAGATTTGGTTAAACCAAAAACAGGAACTACAATGGAGACTATAGGTAAGGCCCAAAAGCCTTACATAGTATGGTCCTTGGGCCCAAAAGCCTTAAAATATGAGTCCTTAGAGCCTTAGGGTTAAAGCCCTAAACCGTGCGCGGAGGTTAGGACGGTTTTAAAGTTTTAGCTTACGGTTTATACGGACTTCTATGAGGAAATTCGAATCAGGAGTCCGAGGAAGGGTAGGTTCATAATTGTAGCTTGCTCGTCAAAAAGCGCTTGCTTGTCTTGGCTAGCTGAAAGGACATGGAGGCCTGCTCCTTCATGCCGGCTAAAGCCTTGACTTCCCTGCTTGAAAAGTTGGCTTTAGCCCATCCTCGAAACATCTCTAGAGCCGATGCGCCCCTCACGACCTCGAACAATGAGTACTCCAGCCCGGAGAACACTCGAGGGTCCAGCCACTTCCAGAACACTAAACCTTCTGAGAGCACTTCCAATGCAGGAGCCACCACTTCTGATTCTACTCTCCTGTTGAGCACCTTCAGTATCATAGAATCTTTCACTGCAGCAGGAGGAGTCGGCATGGTCTCCAAAACGCCCGTTCTGGGATCGTACAAGTTCTCTGGGCACTCAAACAACGCCAGTCTTGTCTCAGGAGCCTTGACGACAGGCAACAGCAGTTGTAGCATGATCTCCATAATGATCTCCAAAGGAACATTTAGGCAGGACACCAAGTGCTCAGGCTTTCACCAGGTCCCAAATAATCCGCGACTTCCTGCCAACCATCTTGATTGTGGCTACCATCTTGAAGTTCCTTTAAGGGGTGTCGGGTTTTTTACGCTTCACCTTTAAGGGGTGTCGGGGTTTCAGGCTCGGGTTCCTTTTTGAAGGGTCTCGGGTTTAGAGTTTAGAGTTTAGGGTTTAGGGAATTAAGGGCCTGCACCTAAGCACAAACCTACACCCTGTGACCTAGTTGCAACAAGTAGTCTCAACCCTAGACGCTTAACCCTAAGCCCTAGACGTCAAAAATCACACGCCCTAAGCCAGACCCCTAAACCCGGATCTTCGAATTGAAGCCGCTGCAGCATGAACGCCCAACCAGCTTCGGGTAGTACTTGAAGCCTCACGGGACGTAGTAAGTCAGGCTATAGTTAGGATAACCGTACTAAGGAGACTTATGCACCTCGATAATAAGCCTACCTACCAAGTCCCTTAAGCCCTTAAGCACACCCTGAACCCCTGAACCCCTAAACGCCTAAACCCTGAACCCTTAAACCCTAAACCCTTAAACCCTAAACCCCTAAACTAAACCCTAAAACCCTCAAGCCCCTTAACTCCTAAACCCTAAAGCCCTAAACCCTAAACTCCTAAACCCCTAATCTCCTAAACCCTGTCTCTTGCTTGGCCTGGCAGGGCTCGGGCTGCTTCCAGCTGGACCCGACCTGTCGTCAAGGGTGTAGCGGCTCTAGGGCTTTTGGGCTTTTAGACTTTGGGTTTAGGGCCTTTTGGGCTTTAAGGCTAATTGGGGCTCTAGGGCTGCTGATACGGTTCTTTGGGGTTCCTTCTTACTGTGTTTAGGAAAGTTTAGGGGTTTAGGGTTTAGGGTTAACGGTTAACGGTTTAGGGTTTAGTGCTAAACCCTCAACCCTAAACCCCAGACCCTAAACCCTAAACCCCAAGCCCCCTTTTAATGGAGCCCTGTAAGGGATCCGATTCTCGAGGCACTCCCTGGGTTCGTTGTCTTTGCGAGGCTTCTTCGCCGAGTCGAGGTCGAGTTGCATGGCCTCAAGAGAGTTGAGGGTTTAGGGAATAGTTATAGGGTTTCCCTAAGCCCTAAACCCTAAACCCAAAACCCCTAAACCCCTAAATCCCTAAACCCCAAACCCTAAACTCGAAACCCCTAAATCCCTAACCCCTAAGCCCCCAAACCCCAAAGCCTAAACACCTAAATCCCTAAACCCCTAAATCCCTAAATCCCAAACCCCTAAACCCTAAACCCAAACCCTAAATTAAAACCCTAAGCCCCAAACCCTAAACCCCAAACCCTAAACCCAAAACCCCTAAATCCTAAACTCTAAACCCTAAGCCCCAAACCCTAAGCCCAAAACCCCTAAATCCCTAACCCCTAAACCCCTAAGCCCCAAACCCTAAACCCTAAATCCTAAACTCTAAACCCTAAATCCCTAAATCCCTAAATCCCTAAACCCTAAACCCGAAACCCCTACATCCCTAAACCCTAATCTCGAAACCCCAAACCCTCAACCCGTTAAGGCTGAAGTGCAAGGGATCTTGGATCTTCCGGGGCCTTGCGCTTAGGGCGTTTAGGGCGTTCAGGGCGTTTAGGCGCTTAGCCTCGGGTGTTTAGGGCTCAGGCTTGGGGCGTTTGGGGCTTAGGGCGTCTAGGGTTAAAGGGTTTAGGGTTTAGGGGTTTAGGGTTGAAGGGTTTAGTTCAGGCTTGGGGCGTTTGGGGCTTAGGGCATTTAGGGTTGAGGGCTTCGCGGCTTTAGGGCTTAGAGGTTTAGATGGGTTTAGGGCAGTTTAGGGTCTTAAATTAAACCGTGAACCATACACCCCAGACGCTAAACCCTGGAACCCTGAAGCCGAATCCCAAAGCCATCGGAAACATGGGGCGCCGACCGACTGCAGCTAAGAGATCTTGCGACCTTCGCAGTCGGGGCGCGGAGTTTTGGGGCTTAGGACTTTGGGTTCCCGGTTCCCGGGTTCAGCCGTTTACCCATAGGCCCCTTGAAGTAGTTCTTTTTTGTGGCTCATACTTAGAATCCTATAAGGCCATCCCCAAAAAAGGAACTACCTAGGGGCCGATGGGTAGGGCCCTGGGGTTTAAAGTTTCGGGCTGAGGGTTTCGGCCTGAGCTTCTGTAGTTCAGGGTTTAGCTAGGGTTTAGGATTAGGTAAACCCTAAACCCTAAACCCTAAACCCTTGGGGATACAGACATAGACCCTCTCATCTAGGGTTTGGGGTGTTTGGGTTTTTAGGGTTCAGGGATTTTAAGGTTTTAATGGGGTCTTGTTGCATCTGGGGTTTGAGGGTGTCGGACTTCCGAGGTTTGCTGGGGGATGTCGTGGGATTTTTCCGTGAGCTTTTGTCTCGGGCTTTAGAGGGGTGGGAATAGGGTTTAGGGTTTAGGGTTTAGGGTGTGTAGGGTTTCGTTAGGTGGTTGTACACTACAACGATGACGACAGTCGGTATCCCTAAGGAACAGAACGCATCCTTAACTGAGAGCCTTGGCTACAAGCATGCACCAACGAACGATACCTGGCACAAAAACCTAGATCCTAAACTTGAGACGATCCTCCGACTTCCCATAGCAACGTAGTAACACCATATATGATGCTGGGAAACCCGAAGGCAGCTCGCATCTTCAGGGTTGAGGTATAGGGTCTAGGGTTTAGGTCTAGGGTTTCTGGTTTAGGGTCTAGGGTTTTATGGTTTGGGGTTTAGGGTCTAGGGTTTCGGGCTTAGGGTCTAAGGTTTGGGGTTTAGGGTCTAGGGTTTCTGGTTTAGGGTCTAGGGTTTGTGGTTTAGGGTNNTTTGCCCCCCCCCCCCCCCCAACACCAAACCCTAAACACCAAAGCCCTATGCTCTCTTTACCAAGAACCACTTCTTGGGGCCCCTATACTAAACCCTAATAATCCCTTTCAGTAACCCTTTTAAGGAACCCTTTTAAACAGAACCCAACTCCACCTCGTTCGCTGAGGCTGCACCAGCATAGCCCCGGACCCACTGGTCGTCCTGAGGCAGACGCTTTGGGGTTTAGCTGCGGCCCAAAATTCAAGACCTGCCTTTCTAAGGAACTACATTACATAAAAAAGAAAGCATGATGAGGAACCCTAACTAACAAGGTAGGTCTTTTCGACTGCAGGTAGAAATTTGTGTTTAGAGCTTGGAGTTTAGGGTTAAGTTTATGGTTTGGGGTTTGGGGTTCAAGAGCCTAGTATCTCCATATCAATGCAGGTTCAGTCAAACTTCCGTGAGGGCCGGTTGGTTACCGTAGCAAAAAAGACAGCAGCAGCAACAGAAGATGAGGTAGTAGTAGCAGCAGCAGGAATAACAGCCGCAGCACTACAGTAGCCGTAAAAGTTGGCAGCAGTAGTACTACAGTTTCAAGCAGAGGCGGCAGCTTCAGCAGCGGCACCCACACCGACACCCACACCAAAGGTTCCAACAACAACAACACCCCTGCCTCACATATGGTGCCAGAAACCGTATAGAACCCTCATAGCGTTAGTGAAACCCTACAAGAACCCTTAAAGTGACATGGCATTAACTGGTCATCTTGCATCTGAGTGTCAACCCGCTGGCGCTTTACTGCCGGCTCCTGGCACGATTGCCATGCAGCAGAAGTGCATATTTATACTTATGAGCATTGATTTATATCCCTTCTTACGGAAGTTCAAGGAATCGTTGACGCTTTTCGCGGGTACATGGATGCACTTTCGCGCCACAATTTGTAGCAGCGGTAGTAGCAGAGTAGGCACAGCGGCAGAAAAGGAACTAGTAGCGGTGGTGGTGGTGGTGGTGGTGGTGGTAGTAGTAGCAGCAGCAGCAGTAGCAGCAGCAGTAGTAGTAGTAGTAGTAGCAGCAGCTATAGCAATATGCAGACATTCAGAACACTGTGTTACAGAACCCCTGCGCAAATCCCTCAGAACCCTTAGAGGAACACTTCACAAGGGCTCTTATTGCAGCAAGAATTAGACTTCTGTTTCGAGCCGTGCCGGCTGAACCTGAAAAAGCGGAGAGCTTAGGGTTTAGGCGTTTAGGGTTTAGGGCTTTGGGCTTAGGGGTTTACCCTAAGAGTGCATGTGCCCAACTAGTATATACTTTGGCCCCAAAGTAGCTACATGGGGAATACTCTAAGGCCACAGTTTATACTATTTGTGTTCACCCACCCTTAGCAATAGGGTTAGGGTTTAGGACCTTATGGCTTAGAGTTTAGGGGTTAGGGAGTGTTTAGGCTTTAATTCTGCCACCGCTGCTGGAGGTGGAAAGGATGACCAAAGCGTATCCCTGGACCCAATAGCTGCTGTAGACGCCTACATAGCTACCAATATTATTCCTTTGGGCTCCTTACTGTTGATGATACAAAACCTGCATTACCTTAAGGACCCTAAACTATGGGAATTATGGAATATTCCTTCTTATGGGTAATGCAGGATGTATATCATCAACCAAATTGTACAGGAGCCCAACACCCTACTCTAAAAGGCCCCTACATTGCAATAATAGAAATTCTCAAGGCTACTCACTGCCTCTGCCGCGAGGGGTGTCGCCAACGGCGGTGCCGACGTCGATGCCGTGGACGGGGTAATCGCAGCCGACTCCGCCGATTCCTTCAGGGCTCAGGGCCTAAAGTTTAGGGTGTTCTTGGCGTTCCCAAGCGTCTGACAGGACAAGAGGGCTAGATTTCCCTAAGCCGCAAACCCTAAATGCAAAGTTATGAACTTTAACTCTGCAACCCTAATGCGAAACTCTACAGCACATGTTGGGGTCGATGCTCGCTCAACCCTACACCGGCCCTAAACCCTGAACCGTGTTACTAAACCTTCAACCCTAAACCCTAAACTCCAAACCCCAAACCCTAAACCCTGAACCCTAAACCCGATATAAACCCTAAACCCTAAACCCTATATAAACCCTGTACCTTCAACCCTAAGCTCGAAACCCTAAACCCCAAACCCTTCCCCTATCTTCCGAAATCTCTGAAACTCCCAGTTTAGGGTTTAGGGTTCAGGCTCGTGGGATGAACGTGGGCCGCCCCAGTCAACAACAACCTGCCCTAAACCCTACCTGGAACCTGAAGAACCTACCTTTTTCGGGCTCCTGATTATGATTTCTTTGTATATATATATATGTATGTATGTATGTATGTATGTATGTATGTATGTATGTATCTATGTATGTATGTATATAGGTCCTTAAAAAGGTAAGTTCTTTGGGGTCAAGGTAACCCCGAAACCTTGAAGCGCACCTCCTGGGTCTTCTGGAAGCAGGCCAGGCAGATCCATCTGCCGGACTGTTTCTTCCCTGGCTCTCGAAGCATAGGACCCTAAGTAGCTCTTTTTATGGGTTTATATTTAGAACCCTATAAGGTAATCCCAAAAAGGAACTACTTAGGGGCCTATGGGTAACCTTGATACAGATACCTCAATGACTAGAACAGGGCTTGCGGGGGACTATTGGGTCCACTGTGATTAGAACAGCGCATATTTTCGGATAGTGTACATATTATTGTATTTTATTTATATATATATATAGTATGTAAATATGTGTATATGTGTGTGTGTAAATATATATATATATTTATTTATTTATTTATGTATTTATTTATTTATTTAGATATGTATAATTAAGCCAATTAAGCGCCTTGGAGTTTGGAGTTCAGGGTTCTGGGTGCTCTGGGGCGAACCTCCTGGCGATGACGGAGCTGCGCCAGCGAGTGCAGATTCGCCAAGGCTCTGCGTGTTTGAAACGTAGCTCGAACACCTACGTTTCTGTAGGGCCCCTATAGAACCTACATTAGGTTTTAAGGTTAAGAACCTGCAAACAAGTAGGTTACCTACATTAGGTTTGAAAATAAGAACCTACAAACAAGTAGGTTGTGGTACTTTCATCTGCGTCCACCGATCAGGCGACAAATCAGTGTATACACGCACGGAGATGACAACCCCTCTAAAGTTCCAAAAGAACCCGATGAAAAATTCCCATGAACTTTTCTAAAGCCCTGTAAAACAGCACACCTATCGAAATCCCAGTAAAAGCCTGCAAAACACCGTTTCAAAAAAATACATAATTAAACCTTGCCCGTAGCCGAAAAGACATACCTTTTTAGGGTACCTTAGTCTGGTTTCTGTAAACGGCGCCTTAAAGCGGTAGGTCTTTTGGGCCACACGTAGACCCAAATAGAACCTGAGCCCTAGGCTCCAAAGTAGTTCCTTTTTGGGATTACCTTATAGGATTCTAAATATATAAACCATAAAACGGAACCTAAGTAGTTCCTTCTTGGGATTGATTACCTTATAGGATTCTAAGTATGGACCACAAAAAGGAACTACTTAGGGGCCTATGGGTATACACTGGCCCCACCCCAATGTACCTATATAGAGACCCAAATAGAACCTATCCATAGGCCCCTAAGTAGTTCCCTGTTAAGGTTTATGGTTTAGGATCCTATAAGGTAATCCCAAAAAGGAACTACTTAGGGGCCTATGGGCAAGCCCTCGCCGCCGTAAGGAGGCCGGGCCTCGAGTAACCCATTTCGGGCATCTGCTGCCTCTGGAGCTTTCCCTAAGGGTTCCTTTAAGGGGTTCCTTAAAGGGTTCCTTTAAGGGCACTATTATGGGTTTAGGGTTTAGGGTTTAGTTTAAGAGTCCATGTACCCAGATAGTATACACTTTGGCCTTAAAGTAGTCCCTATATAGCTACTTTGGGGTCAAAGTAGATGCTATTTGGGTAGATGGACCCTTAGGGTTTTCTCCCAAGTTTGAGGTTGCAAGGGTGCAGGGTTTTGGACTTGGGGCGCAGGGTTTCGGGTTTAGGATGTAAAAGAGTAGGGTTTAAGGGTTTCAGGGCTTTGTGGGTTTATGGTCCAGGGTTTAGGGTTTTAGGGTTTAGGCTTCCTGTGAGGCTTCCCAGTTCAAGTCTTAGGGTTTGGGGTCTAAACCCTAAATCCTGAGCCCCAAAACCCTGAAAGCCCTAAAACCCTAGACCCAAGAAATCCTAGGATTTAGGGCTCATTGGGCTTAGGGCTTGGGGTCTTAGAGTCGCTAGGGTTACAGGGCTGCGGAGTTTAGGATTCGCCCCCAAACGCCCAAAGTATCAAACAACTCGGGTTTGGGGTTTGGGGTTTAGGGTTTCGGGGTTTAGGGGTTTAGGGGTTTAGGGTTTAGGGGTTTAGGGGTTTAGGGGTTTAGGGGTTTAGGGGTTTAGGGTTTGGGGTCTAGGGGTTTAGGGATAGT
>CAJNJA010016936.1:0-11163 GCA_905231915.1 Symbiodinium necroappetens | reverse complement strand
CAGCGGATGCTTTCCCCTTTTTTTGGTTTCGAACACTTGTTGGAGTGCCCGTACTGGTCGCAGTTGTAACACGAAATGTTTTCATGTTCTTGTTCCCTTTCTTTTCCTTTTCCGTCCTTTTCTTGTTCTTTCGTTTGCTTTTTTCTTACGAAACTTGAGATTGCGAAAAATTTAAAAAGCGGTCTTCAAGGTCAAAAGAATCGATTCTTTCGTGCAAGTTGCAGAGCCGAGCTTACTTCTCCACTTGCTTGACAAATGTCCTTGCTCAGCTTTTGCAACGGACTGAACCACTTCCTTTTCTTGAACTGCGTAACAGTGATGTTCCAACTTCTTCCTCAATGCAGGTGCTTCTTCAACAACTTGGCTGGTAGTTTGAGGCAGGCACAAAGACCTTCTGCTAACTTTGGAGCTCCACGGCGTCTTTGGATCGGCAGGAAGTCCTCAGGTTCTCCTGCTCGGCGATCTCCCAACCTCGGCTAAGCGATCCTCTTAGTATATGTATATATATGTATATATATATATATATTTATATTTATAGATATATATATATATATATATTTTGTCGTTATAAGTTATAAGTGCATGCATGCACATGCATATTCCATATATTCTCTAAAAGATGAAACTATATACTATATATATATAGCTATAGATCGAGATTAAAAAAATATACAGACTTTTTGTGGAAACAAACAGCAGGTTTGATTCCTTTGGAGCCCACACCTCAACCCTTTCATCCTCTTGTCTAAAGCCAAGAGAACACATGCTTTTCTAATTGATGCTGGAGGAGAACTGGAAACCAGAACTTTGCCTTGGATCCCAAAGGAGGCTGCAATGAACTTGCCTTGCAACCTCCTGATTGCCAACACAAAGCCTCTCTCCTGATCGCCGAATGAATCTGTTGGGCGGCTGTCTCGCGAAGTTTTCTTAGGAGTTCCGGAGAACTCCTGCTACCGACTTTAAATGATTCTTTCTATGTGTGTATATATATATATGCACACATGATATACAGGCTTCTGTCTGCATGTAGATGTATGTATTTGAAACAAAACCAGAGCTTGCAAGGCCACATTTTGCCTCATCATCATCTCCATAGAGCCGCAACCATGCACGGGTTATGCAGCCAAAAGAAGAAAAGACCTCAGTCTGAGCACAGCTGAGTAAAGAAAGTCTTGGCCTGGCACCAGGCCAGGTGGGCATGACATCCCGGCTTTGTGCAGCGAATGCGGGCATCACGAGTGGTGGGCTCTGCAATGAGATGCAGGCGGCGCGCCTCAGCAGTCTCATTATGCTGCCGCACTCGGCGTTTACGCCAGTTTAGGGTATGCAGGGCAACAGCAACTTCTTGTGCACCCTCATCAGCCAAGCCTCCGCAGAAGCGTTGCTGCCACTTGCGCTTCCACGCTACAAAATCTGTTGTTTGTTGGCATTTCTCGCAGTGCAGCGAGTCGTCGCCTTTGCCTTGCGGTCCATAGAAAGGGGCTAGTCGGTGCCACCCTTTACTATCAGCATCCCGATTGTGCAACAAGCGTTTCTGTTCACGGGAAATTTGTTTTTTGTTCAATCCGGGTATGTGATAGGGCTGAGTCGCATCCCATGGCACTTG
Source organism: Symbiodinium necroappetens (assembly GCA_905231915.1). NCBI lineage: Eukaryota > Dinophyceae > Suessiales > Symbiodiniaceae > Symbiodinium > Symbiodinium necroappetens. The sequence continues at coordinate 9,557 of CAJNJA010016936.1, read as the reverse complement.
GTCACGGACCTCTTGAACATTAGAGGTCCGTCGTTGCACCTCATGAGGATTAGGCGGGTGCTCAGGCCTACCGTTTCTAGCATCGGGTCTAGGGTTCGGTCGGGGCAGGTCAAGTGAGACATGGGGATTCCACAACGCCTCACCTATCTGCCCAAACTGCGGAATGAAGGCAAGCTTACTGTTAGTTTGCAAATGCTCCAATGCAGCTTGGTACAACACCCTGTTGACAATGTCACGGCGCAGCAACAGGGGCCTCATGGGAAAGCCTCCTGCGTTGGGCAGTCCCAAAGGTGTCAAGCTGCGGGCAAAATTATTCGTGAAGGGATCAACCGGAGCAAGCGAGTCTTGGCACATGACTGCCATGCGTCTGGCAGCGGACGCGAAAAAGATTGCTCTCTTGCCGGCGTGCTCTTTCTCACCATTGCCGCCAGACTGCCAAAGTTCTATTTGGGTAGCAGCTTGGAAATTTACCGCCAATTCGAGCCACGTGACATGTTCTCCTTGGTAAGCCTTCAAGTCGGCCACCTGGGGCCACTTAAGCTGTCGAAAGTACCAAATCAATGGCTCAAAGAGTCGCTCAGGATATCTCCAGCGCAAGTCTTTTTTGGACTTTTTGCGTTCCTGGGCACTCGGCACCGTACCCCCGAAGCTTGTGCAGCATGCAACCTCAGGGGCGTGCCATGCAAAGCCGGGAAAAGCTGCCTGCTGGACAGACGCCTCATCACCAGTGTCCTCTACAGCATGGGGCTCTGCAGGGCTGGGCGAGGGATTAGGGCGGGACGTATTACAGGGCCTCTTAAGCAACTTACAGCTCTTAATGGCGGCTTCTCGCGCAAGATGCACTCGGATGAGCGTTTCTTGCAAGCGGCGTATGCGTTGAGTTTCTAGTCGATGATGTTTTGCAATCGCAGACAGCGGCTCAGGGCAGGCAGCCGCCCCTGCAACTGCCAACTCATCAGCTGCATCGTTGTATTGCTTATGAAGCAAAAGTTGGGCATCACCGTGACAGTCCACAAACTTACTATGGCTCTTAACCTCAGTCTGGATTCGCTTCCAGAGATCAAGGTGACTAGACATGCCATGAGTACCCTGCGAAGCGAGATTGGCAAAACCTAGCTCAACCGTTTCATTGTCTGTAAGTAATTCTTGGTCTCCCCATGCCCAGCGAATCCATCTGCCTCCGGCTTCCTCTTCTCCTTCTTCAGTGCTGCCGGAGCGTCGTCGCTGGAGGACCAGAGCTGTCAGAGGGAGTGGCGCCGTTCCTCCGACAGCTCCCTTCCAGTTCTCTTCCAACTTTCTCAATTGCCTCTTGGCTTTCTTCAACCTAGAGGCCAATGAATGGCTTGCCAGATCAACTAAGGCACTCCCATGTCTCTTTCGAGTTTGATCGGCTTCCTGGTTGCCAGTTGAACTTGTCCAAAAACCAAAAGTCTGGCTCTGAAAGCCACTGCAGCGAGCAAAACTGCACCGCGCCTTGCAGCAAGCCGGCAAAACGATATCGAGGTTCACGATCATCTTGTTATTGTTGGCGGCTTGCTGCACACGTGCAAAAGCATGCCACTAAACATTTTCATCCGAAGGTGACAAAGGCCGACTCTTGCTTTCACATCGGCGATCTGCCCCTGCCAGTTGATGCGAAACTAGCTTGTAGGGAGCACCAGCTCCGCCCAGTCTTGTTTTGGCTTGTCGCAAACTTTCAATTGCTCACATGTTTGCTGTTTATGGAGCGCGAAGAAGGCGCTTCAGGCATGTGACTCCTCTTTGACCCTTCTTGGAAATGGTTCTCGAACGGATCCGGTCCAGCATCTAGTTCACAACCCGCAACTCTTGCCGCCCCCTCAACAGGCGACCCGATTTGCGGGAACTGCTGCCAAAAGTTGGCTGAAGGTGCAAGGCGTAAACAAAATGTAATGGACTTGGGACGACCCCTCCGAGGTTCGCAGCGCCCTCCTGTTTTTTGTACGATACACACAGCAACTGTCAGCGGTGATCAGAGGTGGGCCTGGCTTCGGCCGCTCTAAAATACTTTTGTCTGTCACCCTGAGGTACGGACGCCAGCTTGCGGTTCCATTATGAGAAAGGAAAGGATCCGGTCCAGGCAGAACCACTGACAACAACACATCCAGGGACCCGGCGCACCGCAGCTGATGCCTCCCTCCATTGCCTCAGCAACCTGGAGGAGCTGACGGCCTCCTCCAGTGCGGAAACCCCAGCAGCGGCATCTACATCCCAGGCATGGGCACCGGCTGCGACCCAGCCGGCTCCATCGGCGGCAAGCCAAGCGGGTCAGTCTACATCGGGGCCCACGGGTTCTGACTCCATTCCATCTGGATCCAGGGGGATTCGACAGGTGGCTCCGCCTTCATTTGCCGCGACTCCCGGTACACGTTTTTAGTTCGTGTGTGTTTTCGTAGGTCGTGAATCTTCTACACCGCAGTGTATGGCTCAAGCACTTGATCCTTCGTAGCCTCTTGCAAAAGAAAAGAGGTTGCGATTGTAGGTAGCCTCTACCTCAGCCAGCTGTCGGTGCCTCAGTTCGCGGTAGCTCTAGCTTGCCATGTTGCCTTTCCTGCCTCCTCCTTCAGGAGCTTCAGCACAGGAGCTTATTTTCTTTGGGCCAGTGCACATCTTGCCTAGAGAGTTTTTCTCTCAGTCTTTTGCAGAGTCTTTCTTTGCCTGCTTCTTCGCCTCGCCTGCAGGTCCAAACTTGCCCGCCCTGTTGGAGAGCTCCGGCACGGGACCTAGACTCCTGCTTTTCTTGATGGAGTCTTCTTGGCTTCGCCTGGCCGCGCTCGAAAATGAGTGCCACGAACATGTAGCCAAGTTGTTAGCTTGCCTGATTAATGCTTTTTGCCGCGAGCGTGCACTTGCACGTCAGCCCCGCACGCACGCGTGTTTGGCACTGTGCGGCGCGTGCCCTGCGCGTCCGCGCGCTCCCCGCTAGCGCCGCCTAGCCTTGCGCCAGCGCGTCTTTGCTCACATTTCGAGCTACGCGCCGCGCGCGTCGCACTAACGCGCGCGTCCCGCTAGTGCTTTTTAGCCCAGAGCCAGCGCGCCTTTGCACACATTTCGCGCTACGCGGCGCGCCCGTCGCATCTTAGCCCAGCGCCAGCGCGCCTTTGCGCACATTTCGCGCTACGCGGCGCGCGCGTCGCACTAACACGCGCGTGCCGCCAGCGCGCCTATAGCACGCGCGTCCCGCTAGTGCGGCCCAGCCCAGTGCCAGTGCGCCTTTGCACGCCTTTCGCGCTCCTCGGCGCGCGCTACTGCGCGCGCCAGACTGTAGCACCTTAGCCTTACGCTCGCGCGCTTTACGCAGAGCCTACTTCCGACTTACTTGCTAGCAGTTTCGAAGAGTTGCTATCAGTGGCTCAAGCATTCTTCACAGCTCGATTGCTGGCCCAGCCTGGCCACCCTTTGCCAATTGCCTAGCCTATGGCTTCCCACCCTCAGCCTCGACGTCTTTCGCAAGCCGAGCAAATGGAGATTACATTGCTCATTCGCCGTGTTGAATTCTTGGAGTCCCATGCTGAGACCCTAGACACCCTCCGCCAGAGAATTCTACATGCCAATCCCAACTTGCCTATTTCCAGGTAGAAGTTGAACGCCTACAGAAAGTTTGCGACAGCCTCGAGTTAGCCAACTACAATACCATCCACCGCCTACAGCCTAGACGTCCTCTGGGCACATCTGGGGTTGAGGTACTTACCGAAAGAACTCTCCACCTCGAGTCGTGCTTCGATTTCTTGGTCCGAGCCTTACAACGACACATGCCTAGCATTCAGTGGCAAAGCCGACGTGCTTACAGCAAGTTGTTTCTCAAACTTGCATTCCAACGCCCTGCTGCAGATTCAGGACTTCGCTCTCCCAACGTGCATGAAATGCAGTCTGCAGATAAAGAAGCATGGAGTTGCATTTGTGATTTGACCAACTCAGGCTGGTCATTGGACGATGCATTGCACGAGGTGGTGCAAGTGCGGTGCATCCTGCTTCAACCCAGGGCGGCAGCGCCGAAGATCAAGCCTCCTTTGAAACCTCCAGGCCCTCATTCCATTGCGGACAAAACAGGTAAGGGCCGCGACAACAAAAGAAGCAGGACGGTCCAAAGTGGTGCATTTCATTCATGGAGGCGGGTGTTCAGAAACAGATGTGCAAGCGATGGAATCTCCGCTCGGGGTGCAAGCTTGTGAGGACTGTACATTCGTCCATGGGTGTGCGGTCGATGTCAACGGCAAGCACTGTGGCAAAAACCATCCGGCATATTTGCATAAGTCCTGTAGGGGCCCGGATGCAGCTGAGGGAGATGCATCTGGGACGAGCTTTCCCTCACGTGCATTATCGGCCTCTGCCGGCCACACTTCTACCTCGTCGGCCGAGATATTGGAGATCCTGCAAAGTACATTCCTTCAGGGCATGAAGAAATGGAGGGCTCATGCAATATCCAGTACATCACCAGAGGCGGCTTACTACAACCTCGGGGCATTTAGCCAGTCCATCAGATTGGGCCTTACGCACGCTACATTACAGTACCAACACGTGCTATGCCGCATAAATTCGTGGCTTTCCATGCTCTTTCCATTAGGAACGTGGAGCTCAATCTGCATTTCGCACAATGAGCTTCTTCGGTTACATCGCGACTCAACAAATGAACCGAACACATTGAACTATACTGTTACCTCACGAACACCGAAGACAAGCAGCAATGAGTGTAGGCAGAGTTTCACCGAGTTAACGCAACGCCGAGAAGCAAGAGGAAAACCCCTGCGATTTATGCAGCCAAACGAAATGTGGTTGCCAAGCCTAGAAAGGTACGAGGTATGTGCTACTGTACGTGAATGGTGAAAAGGATGGCCTTTTGGACAATCCCCGACATTGGGGGATGGAAAAAGGAGGGTATTGCACCAAGTGTCTAATCCGCACGTTGGAGTAAAACTCCACGGTGGAGCGAGGAATGTGCAGAAAGGCCAAAGAACAAGGCTTGTACAGCGACACAAACCTCGAGGCAGGGTGTTGAATTTTCTGTATAGGTAAGTCCCCCTTTGGGAGCCCAAGGCTACGGAGCAAGAAACCATGCATGACCGTGCAGCGCCTTTTGGTTCAACCAGAGAAGAGCGTGACCGCTTAGGGTTGTACGGTTTAACTGAAATGCTGCAACCAGATGGTATGAGCATCTGCGAACTATTCTGGATGAAGCTTGAATCTGTATTCTCAGTTCACGTACCTGCTTTGGCGAAACACAGCAAGCGACGACTGTGTATCTCTATCCATGTGGATGACGAACTATTGGCAGGCGAGAAGGAAGAGAAGATCTGGCTAGTGGAAGAATTGGAGACAATCTTCAGAGTAGAAAAGGAAGGACCGTACCCGTTGGACAGAGTTGGAAAAGGAGAAGAGTTGCGCTATCTGAAGCGTAAGCATGTGTTTGTAGCAGAAGGAATAGTCGTACAGCAAAACGAGAAGTATGTCAGGAAATTGTTGGAGTTGTATGATCTTGGACGACTGAAGAGTAAAGCTACACCTGAACACATCGACTTGGTCAAGGAAGACGAAAGTAAAGAATTGGGGCCTGAAGAGACAAAGAGATTCAGATCAGGATTAGGATCCATTCTGTACCTAGCCCAGAACAGGATTGACATTCAGTATGCCTCGAAGTGCTTAGCATCAAGTATGTCGAAGCCGACAACACAAGCATTGAAGTGCTTGAAGCATTTAATCTTGTATCTCAGTGGGACAGCCACGAGAGCAACATTGCTACCTCATACTGTCAAAGGAGCAAGGTTGATTACCAAGGTGAATGGTAAAGAGGATGAGGAAATTGCTCAGGGAGCCGGACATGTCGTGGAAGCCTATTCGGACAGTGATTGGGCAAGCCTGAAGACACCTGAGAACGCCAGGAGAAAGTCTACATCGTCTGGAATCATTGTATTGAATGGTACACAAGTACTAAGTTTCTCACGGACGCAGAAAGCTACAGCCTCATCGAGTTGTGAAGCAGAACTGTATGCACTTAGTGGAACCTGCGGAGAAGCTATACTTGTCGGACGTCTATTTCATTTGATGACTGAAGAAGCAGTACATGTAGAAGTTCGTCGTGACTCTAGTTCTGCAAGGCAATGGTCACAGAGAAGAGGAGTTGGACGTCTGAAGCATGTGGACGTAAGGCTATGTCAGCTACAGGAGTGGGTGAGAGACAACATCGTAAAACTGGGAACAGTAAAGACAGCAGCATTGAACGTTGCTGATTTGAACACGGAGAAGTTGACGTATGCCAGAAGAGCACTTCTCCTGTATTTCTTATCCCGAGTAGAGTACTCCGAAGATGGAGAACTTGTTCGGACTGGAGAAGTTGAGCACGAAAGCCATGAACAGGAAAAGAGATTGAAAGAGTATGTTGGGAGCAATCAAGTGAAGAACCTCATGAGGCTCATTCAAGAATTCAGTGTCATTCAGCCGTCAACCGCAGTGTGGATCGAAGGTCGTTCCGAAAGCTTAGGTGCCTCTGAGGATCAAAGGATCAGCGGAAACATGGAAGGATCGAACGGAGAAGGAAAGTTCACGAAGTTCGAAGTGGTTATGCTGATCGCAGTAATACTTCTTATTGCACCCCACGCGCTGAGTGCCGTGAAGAAGCTCGGAAGGATCTATATGAGTTTGTCATCAGTGGGAAAAAGTACATTCAAGGAGCAAGAACAGAGTGTACCACAAGGAGTCATCCGCTATGTACAGGGAACGCCAAGGACAGGGACATTTTCTCTGATGTCGGAAGAGGAATGGATTGAGACCATGTTACGTATGTTGGCCCGAGTCAAGACCGAAAGCCAGGAAAGGAAGAAACGAAGGCGAAGCAGAAACGGTGACTAGCGATGATGGCGAATGGGAAATCGCCGAGGAAGCAGAGCGGTTATTGTGTTTACTCAATGGTGTTTACAACTATGCTATGCACTTGCGAATCTTGTGAATCTTGTTGCACTTACAGCCGCTTTGCTCAGCAGACTTGAACATGTCGGTGCAGCAGAAATGTCAAAGTTTTTCGCCCACCCGGCCCACCCTCTGGCTGGCGAGTACGCCTTCGGAGTCGAGGCGCTGTCTCCTGAGGTTGTGTGCTTTACTATGGCTTTTAGTGGTTAGCCTTACGCTTTAGCTGGTGCTATGTTTTTTCGGTGCAGGCGACATTGCTACGAACTTCTGCAGCAGCTGACTTGCTACCTTCGTTCGACCACCAAGTCAAAAAAGGAGGGAGACCGATTTGACTTCACTGAAGGCTTAGCGCATGCGAACACACAAACGTAGTTTTGTACCTGCTGAGTAAAGTGGCTGTAGCAGTATGTTGTGAACCACTGTATGTTGGTTTTCAGGAAGAAAGATGCACCCGTATGTGTTACTGGTGTGGAGACAGACCATGTTCAAGAAACAAGGTTGGACATCAATGGTGTTCGTGCGAAACCTGTATCCAGAACTATGCCGCATGTAAGTGGAGAGAGACCTATGATCAAAATCCAGAAGAAGGAGCTGATGAAAGTCACAGCTGGAACGCAAGCTCATCAGAAGGACAAAGCAGATTACGAAGAAGGCCAAGAAGCTTTGAAGGAAACCGCTATGCAAGGGAATCTTATGAGTACATGCCGCCAAAATTATGTGGCAAAGGAAACAGACGGGCTGCAAGCAGAGGACGAGCAGCAGTCGAAGGAACGATTGGACAAAGAATCCCGGAAAGCACGTATGAGGATCAAAGTGGGATGAATGCAAACAGCACCCCAGAAGATCGTATGCCTGTCATAAGCGAAGATGACAGCGCAGGAGTTGGACCTGGAACGCCGGATTCAACTGAAGCCCGGACAATGGGACCGGAAGCATTGTACTAGCGTAAGTCCTACACCATGGACATCCAGAATGCCAAGGAGTGAGTGTAGGCAAAGTTTCACCAAGTTAACGAAAGTTCTCAGCGTGAGAAAGCAGAAAACCCTGCGAGTGTTTTGCGACCCAACGAAACGTGGTTGCCGAAGTGGAGCGAGGTGTGTGCTACTGTACTGTGGAACGTCATTTGGCCTTTGGACAGTCCCCGGAATTGGGGGATGGTAAAAGGTGGGTATCATTGCACCACTGAAGTGTTTCAATCCGCACGATGGAGTAAAACTCCACGGTGGAACGAGGAGTGCCCGCAAGGCCAGAAAGCAAGGTATGTACAGCGACACAAACCTCGAGGCAGGGTGTTGAATTTTCTGTATAGGTAAATCCCCCTTTGGGAGCCCAAGGCTACGGAGCATGGAATCATGCATGTATAGTTGTGACCGTGCAGCGCCTTTTTGTTCAGCAGTGAAAAGTGTGACCGCGTAGGGTCGTACAGTTTGACTAATTTTGCATCGCACCATGCGTAGGATATTGTGTGGCCGAGCAGAGACCTGGAGATGGATTCCTTGTGCAGAGCTCCAAAAGGCGATGAGGCTTAGGACCCAACCGCCTATGCCCACCTTCTGACCGACGTCTGCTCTGGCTAGACTAGGCAGGACAGGGGGCAATGACAAGGATGCGGTCGGAATAGCCAGTATATGTGCGGCAAGAGCCAGTGAAGGCTGTGTTGGGCGGCGTTGGTCATCTTGATGACTGGGCACGAAGGGTCAGATATGCGGACCCAGGTATGTCCTGTAGGCTTCGACATAATAGGCAGGTCCGCCTTGCAATGTACAGGCTTATTGCCCCACTCGATGACCCGGGATTTTAAAAGTATATCAACCCCTTCTAGCTCCCTGGCAACTACTGCTCTAGAATCTAGGCAATTGACCACAGGGACACCCGGCACAGGCCAAGATCGGCAAAAAGGGCCACTGCTGCATCAACCATGACAACAAAACCTTTGCTCCCAACATCCATGCTTCTCATCATGGGAGTCCGTTGGAGCGAAGAACAAATCTGCCGTGTTGAAGCGTAGTGGTTGCAGCAGACCTTGGACACTGATGGTTTGCAGCCAGGACTTGTGAGATTAGGACGAGCTCCGATGTTTGTGCCGAAATGACGATTGACCAGTTCAGACGTAGCAAGGCTGTGTTCCGAAAGACTGACCGGGGGCGTGGGTGATGGTGTAATGTTGCCTACCAACAACCCAAACAACCCAACAAGACCAATTTGATGGATATGTGTGTGTGTGTGCGTGCGTGTGTGAACCCATTATGGTTTGGATAACTTACATGTTTCGAACATGTTCAAGGCGCGATAGCTTCCCAGAGACGTGCCGCTTACTTCGCCAATTTGTGTTTGCCATGACGCTGCTCGCCTTGGTGCTGGCAGCTTTGGCAGTGGTCCACAGCCGGGCTGGAGGACTGAATTCCCCGAAGCCCCACAATCCAACTCCACGGTTGCATGATGCAGGTTTCCTTTGCAAGGGTTCTTGGAGTACCTCAGCCAGCTTACAGCCGAAATTGGGGGTTCGACTTTCAAAGTGCTGGGCTTCACCCATCGGAAATCCGTTCTTTTTGGTTCTTCGTGCCCCGCTTAGCATTACTTTGGACGAGAGGTGGACTTACAAACCTATCGCCCCAGGACATGCAGGACACGAGCACTTG
>CAJNJA010016935.1:0-11164 GCA_905231915.1 Symbiodinium necroappetens | reverse complement strand
CACTTGAGGGCTTGTGAGCATCAACACTCCTCCTCCTTTGGCGATAAAGTATCGCCAAATGCGACTCCCGATGCTCATCTGCCTTCGGGAATCGTTCTGCCCTGCAGGACCTTGTAAGAGAGCGGAAAGTGCCCATCACAATAGTAGCAAACTTGCATCTTTCTCAGCCTCGACTTGTTTGCATGTCTCAAGCCATGGCAATCTGCCACTAGATGAAGTCGATCTCCATGTTCTGACATCACGAATGACGTTCTCAGTCTCTGAAACCCGCCTTCTCGTGCATTGTCCAGGGCTGCTCTCAAATCCGGATCGTCCTCAGGGGCTCTTGTACTTGACCTCGTAGTTCTTGTAGCTTCACTCATAGGCCCTTGTGACACCTCCGATAACGGTGTTGCAGCAAGTTTGGGCGTAGACACCACTGGCTTCTCCACATTGATGGGGTCCGAAGAACTTGCACTCATTGACTCCAACTCCTGCTGCAGAGCCTTTGAGGCCTGGTTACGGATCCTCAGCAGCCGTCTGGCTTTCGCCACAGTAGCCTCGTCTTCACCGAAGCATCTCTGCATCACCCACTTCAGGGCTTCCCAGACCGCCAACAAAGCTATCCCACCAACCAGCAAGAGCACGTAGAACTCCACGCTTCCGTCATAATCCAGAGGCTTCTTACTGTAGATTCCTGTTGCCTTGACCCCCGGGATCTTTGACACCATCATCATCCATGCCATCATCAACAGGTCGTAATAGTCTCCGCCGCGTAGACTCCGAATAACGACCTCCTCCTCTTCAGCATCGAAGTCCTCTGCAGAGCACATCCCCCATAACTTTCGGAGATCAACCAACCTCGCCATTGGAACAGGCTTCGTCCCCATGTCCGCAACTTGCACCTCCCCTGGGGTATGTACGACCTTGATGCGGCCTTCATTGGTCTCGAACCTCAAATGGCGTGCCTTGACCTTCAGGTGCCGTGTCTTCCACGAGCCCGGCGCTGTGGTTGCCAGGCCACACGCTGCTGTATTGTCCACTCGCAGGATCAACGGCTTGCCAGAGTCCTCTGGAGCTGCTTCCTGCACCCAAGCCTGCAGTCCCGCGGCCTGTTGACTGGCGTTCACCAACTCCACCAACTCTGCTTCAGCAGCCGACAACACCACCGTAGGCTGTTTTGTCATTCTCCATGCCGCAAATCCACCATAGGTCGCCGTAGTCACGCAGCCAAAGCTGCGATCGCCCTGTGGGGCAAAGCTGGCGTCTGAATACGCCTCGACGGGCTCGCCGATCCCATTGTAGGTCAGCCCCCACGTAGGTGTGGCTGCAAGATATCTCATCACCATTTTTCCTAGCCGTATTGCAGCTGTAGGGTTCTTCAGAGCCGTTCCACAAACATGAGCCGTCGCGTACCCGATATCCGGTCTGGTGCGGGTCACCAACCAGAGTAGTTCGCCTGCCATCCGCTGAGCTTGTTTGACCTGACTTGGGTCTGGACTCTCTTGTTCGAATCCCTCCTCCTCATCCAGATCATCCTGTGCCGGCATGGTGTCCTTGGTGGCCGGGACTTGTGAAGGCCGACTTGCCTCCTGTTGGTAGCCCATCAACAGCTCGGCAACATGACTGCCCTGCGACACATGGAAGCTCGTACAGGTTGTATCTTTCCGGCGAATGTCCATGCCCAGGTAGCGAACAGGAACCTTCCCAATCCACTCCATCGGTGAACACTTCCAACCTTCATCTCCCTCAGCACCAACAGTGAGCCATTTATAGATGTCTTTGATGACATTCTCTGGCGCCAACATCATCACATCGTCCACATAAATCACCATCAACGCCAGGGTATTGCTGTAGTCACTGCACGGCACCAACCTCCACACTGCAGGATCTGTCTCCATCTGTAAGAACATGCACTCTTGTCCCTCAACGACCAGTCGAGCTCTTTGCACCCTCTTGTCCCTGAAGCTTCCCCACAGTCTTGGCGCCTCTCGCAACCCGTAAAACACCCTGTCCACCAAATACGCCGTGTTCGGCGGAACTGCTCCAGCTTCCACGACGACTTTCGGTACGGTGATTCCATACTTGACTTCTGCTTCATTCATTGGCGCCAGGGTAAAGGCGGAATTCACGTCCGTCACCGCTCCAAACCAACGCCGCCTGGCAGCGAGCGATAGTGCCACCCGCACTGATTCCGCGTTGGCCGCGGCCGTGTAGACTTCGACCTCGTTGCTGACGTGATTGCCACATATCACCATTCTGGTTTTTCTTTTGTACAACTGATTGCCACTTCCTCCCGAAGGAGGTTTCACGGTGTGCACCGTTTTGGACGGTACCAGGACAATCTCCCCGGCGTCCGCGAGGCGCTTAGCTTCTTGAAATGGTAATCGACGAAGCGTACCAGATGTTTCCAAAACCTCAATCTCCTTCCGAATGCTCTCTTGCCACTCCGCCAAGTGACGCTTGACCTCCTGTAGCTCGACCCCGTGCACGGTGTCAATCGGCTCAACCAAAGCCTGGAGCATCTCTTCCACCTCCGAAGTCGTCTCAGACTCCTGGGCCAACTTCATCATACTCATAGTCGCCTGCTCCCTCGCCTGGTGACTCAAACAGAGGATCTCGTTCATGTAGTCAATGGCATCGTCCAGCTTGTAGAATAATTGACGCTCACGTTGTGTGGCATACTCCCCTCGCTCGGCTTGCCTTGCTTTGATCTTGCGTTCTTCCTCCACAAACTCCGACAGCCATGTCACCCTGCTTCTCATCCGCTCCTCCTCATCGTGCGCCAGCGGCAATAGAGGGGCTGATGTCATCACGACCTCCTCACCCTGACTTGAGAGGTCCGGAATGTACTTGATGGCCCACTTCAACCGAAGCTCCACGCGACCTCCTGGACCACCATGCTATCCAACCGCTCTCCACCCATTTCAGGAAGATGCTCCCTCTGCCCCGACCTTGACCCCGACGAAGACGATTGTAGTGTATGAGGTGCTGGGGTGCCTGAGCTCACGTCCATATGATCCTCTGACACCGGCCTTGGCAAGGTTGACTCGCTTGACGACCCTGGCCCCAAGAAGCTCGCCCCTGAAGTCATCACCGTGTTTGTTGCTCCGGTCGGCGGAGCTGCTGTGGTCCCAGTCGATGGACCTACAACTCCTGGATTCTCCTCCGGGATTGGTGGTGTGGGTGGCCTTCGCCTCCCATCAGCATTCATCATCTTCACCACTGGCTCACGTTCCGGTAGGACAAAACCCAGCTCCTCCAAATCAGCGCACTGACATTGACGTAGCTTCTCCCACTTGCTCACCGTGTAGCCTATCACCACTATGCGATCTCCATCATCTCCCCGAAGTGGTGCATGTAGGCGATCTGGGCGCACCTTGGCTGGGGTCTCCGCGCTCATCTTCTGTCCTGGTACTTCCCTTTCGTTCACCCACATTGAGCAGTAGTTTCCCTTGAACTCATCCCCCTGCTTTAACTCCTGCCAAACACAGCTTCCTTTGGCAACCTTGAGGGGCGATATCAAGTTCATCGCCTTCTTGTGGTTGAACGAGTCTCGGTGTATTGGCATGACCGCATTCTTCACCAGCGCCATTGATGTAAACGCCGACCCAGGGTGGTCGATCGCCAGGAGCTTGGCAGCCAAGATAGCCTCTTTGTTGAACTTCTCCGTCGCCTTGGTAATGCTTGTGATTCCTCCATGCTGGTACGCCCCCAGGTTTATGTAGGCCGCGCCATCCCAGACTTCGCACTCCTTCATCTGAGGTCGCTCCACTTTGGCCTGAGGCGAGTCTCAGATTTTGGACTCCAGCAGCTCCTTCACCAAGACCGTCCTTTCTTGCTTGCGAATGGCCCGCAGCTCGGGATCACTCAACTTAGTCTTTCCCCGCACACGCCTGGTAGGATCGATGAGGTCCACAACGTGCTCTTCTTCCTCCAGCTCCATTTCGTCATCCCTCACCGTCCTCATATGCAGAGTGCGAAGCCATAGACTATCATCCAAACGAACCACATGGCCTTCACGAACATCATCAGCTGGCCCCATATACTTGCCTCGCTCCCACTTTGGATCGAACGGCCCTCGGTCCTTCTTGGACTTCACCCAAACAACGGAACCAAACTTGATGCCCGCAGTCTTCGTGCCCATTTGTCTTGCATTGTGCTGCAAGCAAGCGTACTTCATAGCACAAGGCCAAAACTCCTTGTCCAACTCCATCTCGTTCAGGTGTACTCGCGCCCTGCCTTTGAGCCACTTCACATGACTCTCCGCTACCGCATTTTGTGTAGGCGCCAAGCCTTCCGTGAACGTCTGGTAGATGTCCCGCTCCCGACACCATTTTCGTACCGGTTTGACCCGGAATTCTCGAGCTCTATCACTGTGGATCCTCGTCAACGGTAGCCCCATTGCCCTCAACTGAACATACAGGTCCTGGATGCACTCGAGGATCTCTTTGCCCGTGTGCCTTTCCAACGGAATGCAAAACCTGAGCATCTGCAACTCCATCGGCTTCCGTAGTTCCGCCACTTTCTTCTTCCATTCCTCCTCCTGTGCATCACACTCAGGATCTTCGGGAAGTTCTGGTGCTTCCGGCTCCGCTTCCTCTTCTCTCAAGAACTCCTCCGCCTCCTCCTCATTCGGGATCGGAGCGTCCTCAGGCACGTCCCGCATCTTCGGGTAGAGGTAGGTCGCCGCAAGCACAAAGCGATACTTCTTTCCTCTAACCTCATCCTTGCCTTTCTCTGCAAACGGGCCGGCTATGTCCAGGCTCATCACGTAGGCATCCCTATGGACCACCCTTCTCGCTGGCCTTCCCGTGCCTGATGCCGTCAAGCAAACTGAGCAGTCACGTCTGTAAGGCCAATGCCCACGTTCGACATGAGCCTTCCACTCCTCTAGCTCCTTTTTCGTCATTGCCTTCTTGACCACTATGGGGCTCTCACCATTTTTCCACTCATGGATCGCGTCCGCCAAAGTGATCCGAAAACCATAAGGCCAAACTGACTGGTCTGCATCCTTGTTGTCTGCCGCAACATAGGCTCTCTGATCCTTGAGTCCCTGTATACCCAGACCCAGATTGCTCAGGCAACAGGTACGCCTCCGGAACAAGTGTCCCAAAGCACCCTGCTCGAACTGGTACTTGATGAGGTTGGTCTCTTTGATGAACTCCTTCATGAACTCGGTCCTCCACACTGAGACACATGAGCTGCGGTGTTCACCTTCTGGCATGTAGTTGTAGGGGTCCTCGGGGTACTCCATGCAAAACCCAACGCGGTTCTGACTATCTTCAACCTGCTCCCCGTGAGCGGCCTCCGCGCATAACCGCAACCACACCATCTTGCAGAGCATGACATTCTCGTTGAGGACCTTTGAGCTCTCATCAGGATTGAGACCTTCACGTAGTCCCCAAGGTTCGTGTGTCGAACGCAGAGCCTTCTTGTAGCCATCCGAGTCTCTCTTGTAGTGCCATGGAGAAAACGTTCCTGCCGGTGGGCCTCCAATGACATGCCTTATGCGTCCCTGCTTTGCCATCCACAATAGCACGCCATAGATCTTGCCGTCGTTGAGGTCCCAACCCTTCTTCATGTCAATCTCCACAAAGCCAGGGAGGTCACGTAGAGGATCGTTCTTCACCCCTAGGCCCGCAAACATATGAACAGTCCACTCATGAGCTTGCCATAGTCCCCTCCTCTTGGCTCTGTTCATCGGAAACTTCTTCATCCACTGCCATGCTTCCCCATCGTCCTTGGGAAGCGGAACAATGGTTTGAAGCTGATCCTTCATCGGCATGTGGTGCATGAACGGTGCACACATCACCGCCTTGATCCCATCTTCGTACACACCGGAAGCGACATAGGCCTGAACATGGTCCTTCCAACTCTTCTCCTTGTGCTCTTTTGCCGCCATCACCGACGCCTTCAGCTGTGCCAAGGAGCTCATCGTTTCAGCAAGCCTTGCCTCTTCCAGCTCGGCAATGAGGCGTAAGGCATCACACTGCATAACCTCCGGACAAGTAGACCGCGTACACACACGAACTTCTTTCCTGTCTGGGTGCCGAAGTCTGCAGCCTCTGTGGTCCCAAACAAACTCGTACCCCAAAGCCTTGACCAACGTTCCCAAAGGCACAATCGGCTGTGCGTCTTGGTGGGCAATAATCGTTCCAGCTTTGTTTTGCACCATTTGCACTCGATTTTCGCCCGCCAAGGTTACGCTGACGTTGTCCATGGTACCAGCTTGGTCCTTCTCGGTTCGTGCTCGTAGCGGATGAGTCGCCCCGGAATCCAGGAGTCCCATGCGACTGATCCTGATCAGCTCCTCATTCTGCTTCATGAACTCCCGTAGTGCAGGTGAACGGCTTTCTTCTCGGGAGACTCCGTCTTCCACCCGCATTGTTTGCACCATCGGCTGCGACTTCTGCTCCATAAAAGCCTTCATCAGCTTCTGAGCATCCTCAATTAGCTGCTCCACCGGCACCCCCTGCACCGGCGTCTCTGTAGTTGTTGCTGGGCTAGTGGTCGTAGTTGATACTGTAGCCGGCTGAGCTCCACCTCCATCGCCGGGTTCCGCTGGTCTCTGCTGCCTGCCTCCCTTTCCACCACGGCCACCTGTTCCCCCCGTAGAGGATGCTGGCGAGTCCCCCGCCGAAACCGCCTTCTGCTGCACCTCCTTCTTGGTTGGACACGCCGAAGCCATATGGCCCTTCGCCCCACACTCGTAGCACCGATCACGCCTGTCAGCTTTGCTGAGGTCCTTCATGGTGTGCTCGTACTTGCATGCTTTTCCCCGTCTGCAGCCCTCATCAGTGACATAGAACCTGCAAGGCCTTGCTCCTTTTCCCGTCGACGACGGCGATGTTGGAGTCGAAGGTGCCGCGGCCTGTGGGGTCGAAGTCTCCATAGCTCTGACTCTGGCTGTAGAGGTACTCTCCTGAACTTGCTTAGCCTTTTTCTTGAAGCCCATCTGTTCGAACTCAGCCAACAAAGCCCGGTGCACCGCCAAAATCGACTCTTCAGACGGTGAGAAATCGACCTTCAGATGGTAGCGGAGCAAGTTCATACGGAATGCAACCTCCGGGTTGTCCTGGATTGGCCTTTTCACCAGCTGGTCGATCCCTCGAAGAGTCACCGACGGGTCAGGAACCGACAGCTTCAAATCACGAGCCCTCTGGTAATGCCTCAACCACTGCCTAAGCCCTTCAATAGCCTCCTGGAGTCCGGACTTTCAATCCTCCGCAGCTACTGACCCTTTTCCAAAGCACTCCCTGGACGATAAAGCACCATGAGCCTCGACAGGACCTCCAAGGTGGTCCGCGTCCTCGTCGCGACGAGCTCCTTCTTGATGTCATCTGGAGTAGCTCCGAGCAGGATTGTCGCCCCCCTCCGGTCCAAACGACTCCATTTTGTCTCGCTGAGAGCAGGGGACGCCGTTGGCTTCATAGACAGTCTCGAAAACTGGTCCGCTGCTTGGTACCTCTCATAGAACTCTTGAGCGTCTTGCACAACCGTCGCCCACCACTCTGCACTCGACGTAGAAAGATCGCTCATCACATGCTCTATGAGGTACAACCAGTCTCCAAAGTCCACCGACGACGAATCTGATATCTCAGGTAACTTGGGAGCATCTACTGCTTTGCTCAGCTCCTCCGGCTTCCCGTTCTTGATGACCTTCTCAAGCCCATCCAAAAGCCTTGACATAGGATCCGAGGCTTCAGCTGCGACTCCTCCAGGCTCCATTGCTCCTGATGCCATTGTTGTCGGGTTCATTTGCACCTGACCCGGTCGCTCACCAGGACCTGTAGCCATAGCCGTCCTTGCATATAGGCCCGATGCCCCTGTGGTAGAACAGCCTATTTGCACGCCCGACACCCCTGAGGTAGGACAGCCTGCATGTACGCCCGATCCCGCTCCGGTAGATGATCCTGCACATATGCCCGACACCCCCGCGGTAGGACAGCCTGCTTGTACACCTGATCCCAATCTGGTAGAGGATCCTGCACATAAGCCCGACACCCCCGCGGTAGGCCAAGTTGCATGCATGCCCGGTGCCGCCTTGGTAGAGGACCTTGCTTGTTGGCCCGAGACATCATTGGCCACTGCAGCTGCTCTATCCTCAACCTGGCTCTGCTGGTTAGCCAAATACCCTCCCAGCGTCACCGGCGGTCCTTCCGGCGCTGTCATATCCTCTAGCTGCCTGTTGGCGCCGGCTTGTTCACGTTCTGCTCGAAGGAGTGCTACTTCATGTCGCAGATCCTGTGCCTCTCGCTGCAGGCCAGCCCTACCGAGCGTGTGGACGTCCCTCAGGACCAGATGATGGGGGCGGTGGAGCACTCGTTCGGACAGATGAATGCGGCTCAGGCCTCGTGGAGTGTGATGGCTTCGCGAAGGGCAACGCCTGTGTGGATACAGAGGCTTGGGGCTTTCTTTCACGAGATGAGGAATCAGCAAGCGACATGGCCGCCCTCGCCGATTGGGTCGCCTCCGGCGAGGCAGATGAGCTCGCATGGGTCGCCTGAGTTGGGACAAAGAGGGCGCGGCTCACCCGCTCTGCTGAGCCCTGAGCAACAAGAGCAAATGCGAAGAATGGAGCAAAGGGCGCCTCTCCTGTATGGGCCTCCGAGAAGCGAAAGACCGCCAGATGCAAATGGAAGCTCTGGGGGAAGCACTTACGAGGCAGTGCAGGAAGAGGTCAAGAGACAGTTGAGGGGTGTCGTCACTCAACTGGAGGCCTCGAACGGCCTGCCAATTCGGGCTGCCTCCAGACTGTCCAGTAGCCACTGCCACCGCCATTGTCCTTACAGCAATACCACCATCTGCCTCCTGATTGCCAGCCGCCATTACAGCGTCCTGCACTGACTCTTGCGCATCGGCAACGGCAGTTGCGCTCGCGGTATTTGGGCTCATACCCTGTTGATGCGCTTCTGCTGGGCTTATTTCAGAAAGGGCAGTCGCATAGTCAGGTTCTCACGAAGCTTCCATCACGGCAAGCGAGGTGACCACTACTTTTTCTCACAGCGAACGTTGTCTGCTTGCTTCTTAACCATGCTTTCAGGCTCTAAGTTGTACAGTCGTGAGCTAGCATGGAAAAGATCGGCTCAAGGGGCTCTACGCAGCCTTCACCCTTGAGTTTCCCAGCACATAGCAAGGTTGCACTGCTCATCTTTACAAACGCAGCACCCTCACCATGAAGTCAAAAAGCTTGCAACAAACCAAGCTATACACTTGAGGGCTTGTGAGCATCAACACTTATGGTTCGTTGACAGCGGGTATGTAGGGTACATGAGAGGTCTCAACCTCAGCCCTAAACCCAAGCTCCTTCTAAAACTAGATGAAGTTTCAGATGCTGCCGTTTTTTGGGGGATGTTTGGGGTCTAAATTGAAAAGCCAGTTCTGAAGCTTGAAATCCTCAGCCCTACACCCCCAAGATCCAGAGAATCGTCTTCCGGGAAAAGAGGCCCAGACGCTGGTCGGCGAGAAGATCTGGCGAGGGCAGGTCGCTAGGGTTTAGGGTTTAGGGTTGAGGCCACGAATATCCTGCTAAGTACCCACTATTAAGGACCATAAAGGTTCAGGAATATACTCTAAGTACCCACCATTAAAAAGGACCACAAGGGTTCAGGGTCTAGGGTTTAGGGTAGACTGGAAACAGGTTCGGAAACAGGTCCTCAGGATTTCAGACGGTCATCATTTTCTTTGTGAGTTCTTGAGAAGCCTTTGTTTTCTGAGGTTTTTGTAGGATCTATAAGAGTTTCTCGGTCTCCCCTTGCTTTTAGATGTATGCTTGAAAAGAGGGGTTCTACGGTTGATGGTATAACTCCTGCATTGCCTTAAGGACCCCCACCTATTGGAATTATATGGTATATTCCTGATTATGGGTAATGCAGGATGTCTAGTTCCAATTTCGGGCTCTACGCAAAGCATGTGCGGGCATTCTGGGAGTTGCTCATGGTTCTCTCGGGCTCGTGCAAGCTCTCAGGAGGCAAACATAAGGGTTAGGGCCTGTTAGGGACTTCGACGCGCAGGGTCTTAAGCTTTTCGGGTTTGGCGGTGTTGGGCCTTGGGCGTTTTAAAAACGGTTAATTAGACTGTGTCAGCCTAGGCTTACACAAAGGCTATGGGGTGCTTTAGAGGGTTTTTGCCATGGGATCACTGTTAGTACCACAACCTTAAATAACTATACCATCCTTTTTCTGACGATAGGATGTGTAGTTACTGCCATGCCACACTATTACCAGCATCACAATGGTTGATACCACACTGTACTACACTGTACTATATGCCCTAAGCTCATATCTACTCGTGAAGGGCCCAATATCAGTATCATTTCGGGTCTACCCTAAACCCTAAACCCTGAACCCTAAGGTATGAGCCCAACCTCTCACGTGGCTTGAGACTAAAGGATCGCAGGGCTCTCTTTCGTCCATCTCGATGCTCCGCTGTAAGCGGGATCCAAAGGGGGCACTGTTAGAATGCAGGGAGAGGCTCCATGAGAGCCAAGCTCTGCTACAGATTTTTCAGGAGCATTGGGCTCTGTGTCTTATAAAACCCCCCTGGACGTTGCGATCCGGGGTGTTGGAATGATGTCCGAAATCTCGAGGCAAAGCCCAAGTGTTCTCGCCCAAGGTAGGTTCCGAATCCTCCTGTGGTTCAGAGCCCTGAAGGTGCTACACTACGTCTCTGAGCTCGTCACCGAGCTGGAGACGTCTACCTCCTCTCACTTGTACCAAAACGCATCTGGGCCAGATTCCTGGGTCCTTGTTGGATACTTTTGTTATAATAAAACCCTAATAAGGATTAAAAATGAAATTTTTTAGATATGGCCCCAACAGGGAACCAGATTCGGGGGTAAAACGTTCCTTCTGGGACTGGGACTTCCGGGCTGGACGAAGAGCCGGAACCCAATGGGAACAACACGGATTTTGAAGGCTTCGGGTTGCCATTCTATTTTGGGGCTAGGGTGTAGAGGGTTTAGGGTTTTAGGGTTTAGGGTTTTAGGGTTTAGGGGTTAGGGTTTAGGGGTTAGTAGGGTTCCTTATGCTACTTGGAACACGTTCCCAGACCCTGTTCTCGCTATTGACAGTACGGCCGCTATCGTGTTTTGGGGCCTAAAGCCTAAAGCCCCCTAAACCCTAAACCCTCATACCCTAAACCCTAAGACCCTAAATCCCTAAACCCTAAAGCCCTAGATCCT
>CAJNJA010016934.1:0-11165 GCA_905231915.1 Symbiodinium necroappetens | reverse complement strand
CACCACCAAGCGTCTGGGCCCGAGACATTTTGAGTGCCCGGGGTTACGTTTGTGTGTGCGTTCCTCTCCCTTCTGTGCCCCCGCCTTTCCCCCCTAAGTTTCCGGGACGTGAGAACGCCATAGCTTCGTCACTCGCCTCTGACTCTGGCGTTCGCCACTGGTTCATGAGCGGCTGGTTATTCCTGCTTCTATCATGGCTGGCCACGGCGTTGGGGGGAACATGCAATCTACAGGTACTTCAGAAGCACAGCGCTGGCTGGATGGACCTGATGCAGGCACCACAAGGACTACGACAAGACCCAGCTCCGATTCAACGTCGTCCCACGAGAGCCTCAACTGCAGCATCAGACTCAGGGGTATTCGTTTCCACCAGTCGATTTTTAGCACTGCCTTGGTGCCCTCGCCGGTGGCCGCCACTCAATCAGACGCGCGGCGGGCAGCTCGGGCATTGGTCTCTTCCTCGACGAGCCATCCGACCGACCAACAGCAGACAAAGCCGGCCACATCAGTCCGGGGACACCATCAGAAGCAAGGGCAATTGGACCTATTTTCGATGGACTGAGGCAGGTGCTATCCGCAGGTTACTCACACGGTGGACTGTTGCGCCTGCTTTTCAGGACCAAGATCTGCGGAGGCTCACCTCTCTCTCTTCACTGCCACGAGGTCCGTTGCAATCGGCGCGGTGTTGGAGGTTTGCCTCCGCCCGCTGTTGTGCTCCATCCGAGAGACATGTCCATGCAGGTCCGACGTGGAACAGTTTGCATTCCCTGTGCGCCACTCGCCTACCCCTCTCCCAACAACATCCTCGACCACAGCCGTATGCGCAGGTACTACCATTATCGCCCCGTGTGGCGGCCAGCTGGGCCTGCCTTCACCACTCAGGAGCCAATCAGTATTGGGTAGGGTCAGTCAGGGGTTGTTTTTCTGGGCTCGGTATGCGTCGGCTTGAGGGTTCTTTTCCCGCTTGGTTGCTGCCATCTACTGGGCTTGTTGCACCGCCTTGGAAGTACGCGCATCTTGTGCCTGTGCGCCCCAACACCTTTGGCTCTAGGGAAGCTGCACAACCGGGACCGCATACCACGATAGGATACGCAGCCCCAGCACTAAGCGTAGGCTTCCAGCCTCTCCAAGGCAGCCAGACAGCCCAGGCCTCTGAGGAACCTTGGGTTCCCTGGTTCACCCTTATCGACTTCGGATCTTTTCGGGTTTGGGTTACTAGTGTCTCTTCGTTTGGGCTCGGTGGGCATGGCCTGAAGACCCGTGCAGACAACCTCGGTGCTCCCGTTTCCTGCATGGGCAAACGAGGGAAGCGAGCTGGGCGACGTCGCCGGCCTCGCGACACAGAACGTGAAGCCCATCGGCCCCCGAAGAGAATCCGCAACGCGGGGACCGAAGGGGCTGATTGCAGTTCCTCCTCTGAGAGCTCGGAAGGCTTAGGCATCGACTCTGGGGCTAGACCAGCTCGACCTCTTACGGTGTTCTCAGTTGGCGCCGCCAGCATGGCATCCACCACCAATCCGGCTTCGGGCTCCCAGCCTCCTGCTTCCGGGCCACGTGCAGAGGATGCAGACCAGTTTTTCGATGTCAGTGACCTTCGAGTCGAAAGATCTCCGGAGGAGTTCATGGCACTTGCTGCAGCCTTAGGACGCAATTACGCTGTCCCGGCTTCTGCCTCCACCCGTCATGAACCTGCACATCGACCTCCGATGCCACCGGTCGCCTCAGTGCGGAGTCATACAGGTGGAAGGCACTGGCCTGCAGGAGCATTGCCGCCTCGACCGGGACCTCCAGAGCATTCGGCAAGTGATCGTGGGGGCCCTTCTGCCACTATAGCTGCCGATCGGACTGAAGCCAGTTTGCGGCCACGAAGGTTTCCGGTCTCGGAAGTTCAATTCCACACGGCGATTGGTGGGGCAAGGGCGCATGTAGGAGGGAGCTTCACTGGTGTGCAGACCCCGGCCGAGTCGCCCGAGGTGGAAAGGCCGGTTCGAGCTTTTGCTAAGCCCACACCTAAGGTGCGCGGACGAGGCCGCCCTGTCACCGCTGCTCCTGTTGCAGATGTGGGGATTTCGGATATTTCTGGTGCCACTGCAGGGACAGACTACATCTCCCCTGCTACGGAGGAAACACCAGGACTCACGCGGGACGAGGTGGCTGCGCCGGTACCACCTGAGTCGACTTCACATGCGGTCGAGTGTTGTACGGAGGAAACTACAGAGCCTGGGATCGCTGGTCAAATGGCAGAGGTTACCGCGCCGGTGGCAGAGGTAGCGAGGTCTGTACCTACTCTGGATACCCAGGTATGGGACGACACATCAGAGGAGGACGAAGAGGATGACCACGACGATGCCGAGTTGACCAGGTTGCGTCGTCGGGGAGACTTGCCTGTCCGAGGGAACATCTCCACCGGCCTACCGTCTGGAGTCGCCCGGCTGAAGCGTGATCAAGCCACTGGCCGTATCCGGGTAGTCAGACCTCCCGGCTATCATCTCGCCCATGGCGGGCACACCATCGCTGTCGACGATAGCTTTGTTGTGTATCTTGACGAGCTTAGAGGCTTCGACAGACGCCCGAACGATGCGCGGCCGTACATGCAGGGCCGGGATGGGTCTGGACATGTTTTGGGGTTCTCTCGTCAGCCTCTTTTCATCTATACTCCCGTTCCCTGCTCTGCCCTAGATGCTTTGCACCACCTGGGCTCGTCCACAGCTCCTCACCCTCTGGCAAACCCGATTCCTCACTGGACCTATCATGTCATACGGCCCCCCTCCCATGACGACTGTAACCCATCGCCTGGCAGGAGTCTTCAGGAGCCGCGCGGGTGCAGGCGCCCTCATTTGTTATTTTATGCTGAGGTCAGGCCTGATTTTCCGGGTTCCAGTGGAGCTGATGCTAGTGACTTCTTGGGCCGCAGGTTTATTGGGACAGAGCTGTTTGCCTCCGACTTTGCCTGGTTGGAGGCTTCATGTGTTCCCTCGCCATCTAGCCACAGTGGCCCCGGTTGGTGCCAGGTGCGTCCACATTACCCAAGATATTGCACCGCAACCGTCAACCCGCCAGGCAGTCCGTTCACGTGTCCGCCCCTCCAGGAGCAGCTCAGGCTGCTCAATCAGAGTCTCAGTGTGCACAATACAGGATGCAGTAGCTGCTCGGGCGAGTCCCAGCTGTGGCACACTTGGGTTGACATACCC
The DNA here is from genome assembly GCA_905231915.1 of Symbiodinium necroappetens. Classification (NCBI taxonomy): domain Eukaryota; class Dinophyceae; order Suessiales; family Symbiodiniaceae; genus Symbiodinium; species Symbiodinium necroappetens. The sequence continues at coordinate 7,974 of CAJNJA010016934.1, read as the reverse complement.
GCTTTTCCGTGGCATTTGCCCACCCTACTTAAAAATCGGTTCTCTTGTCGACACCCATGGGCCAGGAAGCCTTGCCGGACAAGCTCGGCTCTTACTCGAGGCGTTGCCCTCCGCAGGCGATCCCACGCCTCCTTATGCCAACAGCGTGACCACCTGCTGAGTCAAGCCCTAGCTCCTGTTACATATCACTTTTGGGACTTGTGGACTGCCTGTTCTCACGCCTTTGCCGGCAACATGACAGGTAATCTGCATCGCGGGACAGTGACCTATAGCATGCCTGGCCCTCACTCCCAGGGTCTAAGATTCTCTCCACGTCCCGTACGACTTGGATCCCCCCTACGTGACACCAACATGCCTCAAATCTTACCTGATAGCACACATCCTCTAAGCTTCCCCCGACTAGGCACCAACCATCATGCTAGGGGGCACTCAGTTCTCCCATACTGTATGCAGGGCTCTCCCGGTCCCAAGTCCGGGAGGTGTAGTAGACAAGCCAGCTGCCGATTTCTTTCCACACTAGGATTGCTACTTTTGCACATGCAAGCCGCTGGAGCAACTACTACACCAGACGCGAGGGTTCCACTGGCTTCCCAGGTCAGTGGTGAAGCGGGGAGATCCACTCCCGCTCCACGACAGGCTCCCGCGAAGCCTCTGGGAACACGGGGAGCGACTTGCGTGTCGCATCCGCCATCCATCCAAAGACAGCGAATTGCTAAACGCTCTCTCATGCGTGTGCATCGGCGCATCTTGCGCACAGGTGGAGCCTGGTACAAGGGCCGTTGGTACGATCAGAACAATGCCTCGGCCTTACAGCAGCCACAGTCCCAGTACTCTTCGGAGTTTACCAGCTCTTTCACCCAGCGCCGATCACACTCTTCCCAACCTTCCCGACCTGTTCCCACGCCCGACACCCTTTCCCAACGACTTAATGTCTACACATGGAATGTGGGCAGTTTAGGTGGAGGTCTGTATGACGAAATCTTGATACACATTCATCAAAACCCGGTTGATGTTCTCTTGCTGCAGGAAACCAAATGGCGCTTCAGTAGTTGCTGGGACACCAATCAGTACTTTTTCATACACAGTGGCTCCGCGACCAAAGACTTTAAGCAAGGGGGCTTACTAACAGTTATTTCTAAAAAGCTGGTAGACCAGGGTTCACTACGTTATGTGGAGCCCCTGCCCGGACGCCTGCATCGCGTACAATTCAGTCGCCGGTCGCAGCCTTGTGATCTGATCAACTTTTATCAGCATGCATGGCACGACACCGATCATATCCGCACGCTACGACATCAAGCTTTGGACAACCTCACCAGGGTCATTCAACAAGTCCCCAAACGTAGTCTTTTGATCGTGGGTGGGGATTTTAACACCTCTTGCGCTAGTTCTACCCCGCACATAGGCGCGCAGCTTCTTCCGCCTCCGCCCCGCTGGGCGACGGATCAGGAAGATCTTCAGGCCATGGTCCTTGGCCTCGATCTGTGTGTATTAAACACTTTCCAGTCCAGTCACCCACCCCACACCTATTGTTGGGGAACGCAGCGTTCACACATAGACTTCATCATGATCAAACGTGACCTAGCGGATGGCCACTCGCGCCAATCCCATGCCAAGCATGATCACCCCCTCGGCTGTTGGCGGGGGGGAGCCCGCCATTTTCCCGTTCATGCCAGTGTCCCCAACATATGGCGACCCTGGTCCCAGAGCCCACAGGACACAGCAGCCAAAGCCATTGACCGTCATGCCATTGCCGATGCACTGGCAGGCAAGGACGACCCAAGGGTTCAGGATTTTCGGAGAGATTTGCAAACTCAACTGGATTCCATTAGTCACGACCTCATGGCTCTTCATGACACTGTGCGTTCTCTTGCAATTAAACACTTTCCGAAGAAAGCACCAGTCAGGGAAAAACGTCCATGGCAGGATGGTACTCTGCAACAATATGCATCCCTCATGTGGGGCCACCTTCGCAAGCTGCGCAGGTGGGCGTCTCGGCCCGCTGCCTATCAGCATGCTCAGGCCCTGTTCCAATGCTGGCGTCACAGTGTCCAGTTTGCGCGCATGCATCGCATGGCTCAGCGCCAGGGAAAGGAACTTCGCCGTGCACGACGAGCCAACCTCTTAATGCAGGCTGATCAAGCTATTAGTTCGGGGTCCAGTCGCCTCTTCTATCAGTTAGTGGACAAATTGGCTCCTAAGGGCAGGTATCGTAAACTCCAGCTCAGCCGAGGTGGGTCCATACTGACACCGGAGGAGATTAGACACCATGCGCAAGCACTTTATGCAGGTCTTTAACGGTGACAACACACACACACACACCGACTCCCCCAGAACTACTCGCGGAGGACAGCTCTTTCCCCGTCGACAGCCGAGAGCTGCAAGTCTTTCTGGACAAGCTTCCGGCTCGCAAGGCCGGGGCTCCTCACACAGCCCCCGGTGCGGTGTGGCGCATGTGTTCAGATTTGGTCGCCACTCCGCTTGCCAAGATCTTAACTCAGCGTTGGAGTCAGGCACCGCTTCAGCCGCCAGACAACTGGGCCAAGGCCACACTCTCTCTGTTGCTGAAACCACATAAGACAGGATCCTCACCGAAAGATTTTAGACCTATTGGTCTCCGTGACGCCCTTGGCAAAGCGTCGATCTCTATGTTGCTGTCTAAGCTGCGTTTTGACCTGGAAACATACGTACGTACCACACCACAATTTGCTTATGTGACGGGCAGATCGACGTCTGATGCATTAAGACGAGTCTTTCTCCATAACCACGACGCTCGTGCCCTCCGCAGTCCCAGCACGCGAGACCCTCACTTCAAACGAGCCGGAGGTCGTTCACCGTCATTACAAGGCGGACTTCAGATCTGCTTGGACCTTACATCGGCATTTGACTATGTACCACGACATCTCATCGCTGAGGCTCTACACGAGGCGGGTATCACAGGGGCTCCGGCTGAACTTCTTTTGAACTGGTTGCATCAATGTACGGTACGATCTCTACATTGACCAGCAGCATACATGCATCCCCACCAACAGGGGAGTCAAGCAGGGCTGTCCCGCCAGTCCCCTGCTCTTCGCGGCATTCATGACACTCGTCACGAGACGACTCAGTGCACGCCTTACAGCTGAATGGGTGGAACGCTGTTTAACTATGTTCGCTGACGATTTCCACATTGGCCAATGTTTTCACAGCTTCCATGAGCTTGAAACGCTCAGCTCACAAATAGGCTATATCATGTCTACATTACGGAGCCATGGCATGAGCGTCCACGCCACCAAGGCGAACGCAATCATCACGGTTGAAGGCACCAAACGCAGCACTGCAGTTAAGAAACTTGTACGCATCAGTGAAGACGGCAGGCTCTTTAGAATACATACCAGGCAAGGCGACGAATTTCTTCCGCTCGTCCGACAGGCAGATTACCTGGGAGCAGTCACCACCTATGATTCCCACGCCTCTGCCACTCTACGTCGCCGCACCTTATTGGCTAAGGCAACGCACTCCAGGCTTAGATGCGTTTTACATGCTCACCGTACTCTCACCATAACGCACAGGATTCGACTCTGGCGGGCCACTGTGTGGCCCTGCTTGGCGTATGGCTTGGAGGTATGCGGCTTGTCAGACGAACAACATGCCCAGGTGCAGACCTTGGTATTGAAGCATCTACGAGGAATCGCCAGGTGCCCAGCTCATATCACGCATGAATCAGACGTCGACCTGCTGGCAAGGGTACACGTCCCCTCCCCCCGGGATGCCCTCAGGAAAACCTTTGAGTCGGCGTTTGGAAGACAGGAGCCGGATGATCCTCATGTTCTCCCATATGACCACGAATGGAACTTGCACCTTGCTAGCCGTCTCACGCCGGTATCTGCTCTTGCTTCGTCTTCCACCTGTCCTGCACCCCCGCCTCAGCCTGATGCTGTCCCATCGTCGACACATCCCCTTACACATCAGACTGAACACTCACTCGTCACTCCGATACCTGGTCCCCTAGCCTCGTCGGAACATACCTTTCCAAACCAGGCGGCGCTTGACTCGCAGGTCGCAACCTTGGATGACACAGATGTCCCGGCATCAGCTGTCCATGACGCGATCCCGACTTCCTTCAACTGCCCGATCTGTCAAAAATGCTGCCCTGACCGCAAAACCCTTAAATTGCACATGGCTAGGGTTCATAAGACCCAGGTTCCTAAGCACCCCTTTGATCGCGCTCGACACTCAGTTGACGGTGTACCTACTTGTGCCTTGTGTCGTCATGCATTTACGAGATGGGAAGTCTTGGCTAAACACATCAGCTCTTGGAGTTGTCCAGCCATGCCACTCCCCCCAACACACACTACTGTCTTAGCAGCGTCGACACCTGCGCCACTTCCCATCCCCGCTGGAACATCACCACTCACCCCCATGTTCATCCCTCCTCAGCTAGCAGCCGCTGCCGCACTGTCGCCGGAGTCTCAGGTTCCGGTGTCCATAGGGCTGGCCCCTCAGAAGGAAGTGGAATCCGAGAGAGATGACATTACTGTTCTGTCAAGTCCGCCAGATCACACGAGCATGGCTGGGGCAATTTTGCCACCGCCCGCGGTTTTTGAGAAGCTGATTAGCACGCTTCGCGCTGGAGGCTTATCAGCCCTGCTCAGACATCCGGTGAAAACCACTTTGCTACACACTTGCGGGCTCTGTGGTCAATGGCTGGCCACTCCCACTGCTCTTAAAAATCACTTCCGGGACCTGCACTCTCAGCTGTTCTTGCGTCATGCTGCTCGTGCTTCTCAGCAGGGGCCCAGGATAGGAGTTGCCTTCAATCCATGTCTATATTGTGAGCGCTCACACAGACATCCCACGCAGCACTTAGCACACTGTGTTAGCTTGTGGCAGTGTTGCTTCTTCAGCTTGCTCGTTGACGATGACGGCCACCCCGGGATCCACCCAAGCGGCGGATGCCTCCATGCAGATTCTGGGCCAGCTCCAGGAGAGCTTCGGCAGCGTGATCGGAGCGGCGGGGAAGAGGGGCACGGATGCGAATCCAACAGGCACGCCCCAGGATCGCATTCCGAAAGTCGGCAGAGGCTCGATTGCCCTGGGTGGACAGGGCAAGGGCTTTCAAGGCAAGGGCGGGCGTCGTCGACCAGGCAAGAACTCGAACGGGCGCCCGCAGAGCGACAGCGGCAACTCCAGCTTTCCCAGTGGTTCAACCGCGGACGGGGAGGATGCCGAACTGCTCCACTTGGTAGCTCGGGCAATTGTCCGTCACGAGGACACCTTGAATGTCCTTCGCCGCTCCACAGGATGGGTCTTCTGGATCCGATCCGGCGATCACTCGATTCTGCCCATGCTGGCCGATCTTGCGAGCAAATGGCGCGAGGCAGCGGAGAAACAGGAGATCCAGGCAGATCACATCAGCCTCAGGGTGACTCTTCTCTGGGGAATCTTCACGAATCTGAAGGAGAAGTTGTCCCACCTCACGCAGGAGCAGCTTGCCTACGCCAACCGCGCCTCGTGGATCGACACGTCAAGCAACTGGAATTTCCAAAGATGGGACTCCCAGCATCAGATGCTCATCGTGGACACCTCCCGCCCTCCCCTCAGCATGGCCCAGATCCTGGAGAGCCTCTCCACCCTCCTTCGAGTGATCAACGGGGACACCCTCACGCGGTTTGCAGCCACGAAGGGCATCAATGCGGACACGCAGGGCACGGTTCTCTGGAGCTTGCCCGTCTGCAAGGCTCAGCGATCTTCCAGACCATAGGGATTCAGTTCCGTCCGGAGGGCTACAGGCGTGCCCCTCTGATCCAACGAATCCAGCGCCTGATTGGCTGAGGCGCATCACTTTGAGTAATCACAACAATGTTTGCTATCTTAACTCCCTTGTTTTGAGTCTTGCTTGGGTTTTCTTGCATACTCCGCATTTACGTGGTGCCCTCTCGGATTACGGCAGGCATGCCCTTGACATGGTCCTGACTGGCCCCCCTGGACCCATAAATCTACTTCGGTGTCGGCCCTGGCAACAACTGCTGCGTCGTTGGGCTCAACCCACGCGGCAGCATGATGCAGCCGAACTCTTTCTGCATCTGGCCCCGCTTTTGGGCTCTCAGGTCTTCGACGGCGGCTGGGAGGCCAGACGTCAGGAACTTGGCTCTGTACGCATTCTGGACGGGGGCGCTTGTGTCGCCGCGATCAGTCTAGATCTGCCCAACCGTAATGCTGACTCAGTATTGCAGCAGCTGATCAATGACTGGCATCATCAGCACACGATCCATGCACTTACACGCCCACCGCCTGTTTTAGTCTTACGCCTCTCCCGGTTTTTGGATACCCGCAGGGGGATTCGTAAGCATAAGGGTTCTGTTCGTTGGAGTTCCACCATAAATGTGCCATGCTTTTCGTCCGTTGGGCTGGACTCTCAGGTCTGTGAGTACCAGGTTTTGGCCACCATATGCCATCAAGGCCCCAGCGCCAACTCTGGCCACTACACTGCCACTCTCCATCACCGCCAACAGGCATGGCTCTGTGATGACAACACTAAGCCGCGGCCCTGGTCTGCCGAGCTCACATCGCCTACTGGTTTCACATCCCGCCAGGTATATCTTCTGATCTGCCGACGCGGGGGTTTGGCCGACTAGACTTCAGGTGCCACAGGTAGCGCTCGCTGCACTTCGTACTCGTGAGCAGCCTCATTTTCGCAGGTCGGCACGGGGCGCATCTCGCTGATGCAGGGGTCGACTGGGGAAGTGTTGGCGCTCCGAGTGTGTGAAAGTTGCGCGACTGCATGCTGCCTGGATTTCCTTCACCACATGCATCCTCATCACCGCCACATCCACTCTCACCTTTCACACGCATCACTGTACGCACCTGTTCCACCTCGGTTGCCACTTCAACCACCCTAACAACCTCCTACAGGTACACCTTGCGCTCGAAACCACCAATCGCCCCCACTCTCATTGCATCTCAATACGTCTCTTTGCATGTTGCACAGTGTGTAGTTTCACACTGTCGGGCCGTCCTTGTACCACATCGTGCATGCACCTCAGGCCCTGCCGACAATACCTACCCTGCGCTTGCTTCACACTGTCAGGCGTAGGATGACGCAACCTGGTATGCTGACGCGCTTACTCTCAGACGAGTCAGACGCCTCTCATGTGCCACCCCTCTCATGTGCGTCGACTTCTATTACATACTTTAAGGTCACTCATACATGGTAGCTCTGACCTTTCCCACACAGTGTTCCTGGATGTTCTGGAGTTCTTGGATTCCTTGATATCTTGATTCCTAGATCCCGGAAATTTTCTCGGGTTGGTTCCTGCATCGGTACTCCATGAACTGTGGGTTGATCCAGCGCCCTTCAGACCCTATAGGTCCCACAGCCGAAAGTCACCCTCTATGACTCTCTTGATCATCCGATGGTTACCCTCTTAACGGCCTTCATTTCCTGGGTCTAGAGGGTCTTGAAGGGTCTAGAGAGGTCCAGAGGGTTCTAGCGGCATCAACATCCGACACATTGTCCCTCTCACACGCTGCGCTGCTGTGGACTGCAGTAAACCGCGGTGCCGCGCGGTGGTGAGTGCTGCAGCCGGCTACCTGGCCACCCAGAGGCTCGGCTCGCACTGCACTGCATTGCATTGCATTGCTTGGTAGGTGGATTGGTGGATTGGTCACAGGCTGGACTCGACTAGACGTGCACCTCGACATCCACTTGCCCGTGCATCTGCGTCTTACGTCTTACATCGTACCTCTTGATTCCTACGTAGCGCATCTTATTGCATCCACTCAATCGTCTACCTGACCGACCTGTCCGACCTGCACCGCGGCGCGGCTCCACGGGCTCCACGGCTGCACGACCGCACGACTGCGCACCACTTTGCAAGACAGCGTGGATTCGGATTTGGATTCGGATTCGGACCTGGTTTCGGACCTGGCCCCTGGCCCCGACGGTGCACACGGTGCACATTGGCAGTGGACCCTTCGACCACGGACTCTTGGCTC
>CAJNJA010016932.1:18724-29795 GCA_905231915.1 Symbiodinium necroappetens | reverse complement strand
CCCATAACCCCTAAGCCCCTAAACCCTACTACACCCTAAACCCCTAAACCCCTAAACCCCATAACCCAGAGAGGTGCCTCCGGGCTTCGAAAGAAGGGGCTTCTCTGGAGCTCTCAGTGTATGACACTGGGCCCCTAAGCCACTAAACCCGAGGGTGTTAGCTTTAGGGTTTAGGGTTTTAGGATTTAGGGTTTAGGGTGTTAGATTTAGGGTTTAGGTTTTAGGATTTAGGGTTTAGGGTTTAGGATTTAGGGCTTAGGGTTTAGGATTTAGGCTTTAATAGGGTTTTTGTACTCTTACCCTCAGGCTCAAAATAGCTCAAAAACCCTACATAGTATGGTCTTTGGGGCCAAGAGCCTTCGAAGATGGGTCCTTAGAGCCTTAGGGTTTAGGGTTTAGGGTTTAGGGTTAGGTTACTAGGGATCCTGGTACAGTTCTAAACACTGGTTGGAGGGTACTTAGACGCACCCGAAGGGTCCTAAGTACCTAATATAGCTATAGTAGAATGTATCTTGGTGTTCTTCTGGTTGGCTCTTAGGACTTAAGCTCTTCTTGGGTTTCTATATGGACTATAAGAAGGAGACAAAAAGTTTAACTTTTAGGAGTGAGGGTTCAGGGTTCGGGGCTTAGGTTTGGGGTTTTAGGGGTTTAGGGTCTAGGATGTGGCTAAACGTCTGAAATGTTCTGATCTTACCTGTCCAGCTTCTTAGTGGAACCCATTAGCTTTACCTTTGCACTTATGTAGCGATCGCAGTACGCCAAAGCGGTTAGAGGCTACACTCTCTACCCCAAAGGGTCCTATGTACTGTTATGGGGGATTCTTCCCTAAATCATAACTGATAATAATTCCTAATATGGAAACCCTACCTTGGCTGACTTCCGAACCCCAGCTCGGCACGAAAGCAACGGAATTTCCGCTTCGACCTGCGGAACTTTCCGGCATACCTTCCGGTAGCATTCATTACGGATCGCTTGCAAGAAGTGCACGCCCACGCACGGGATCAAGACCTCGCCTTCTGCGCCAAGGAGCACGTTTACGGGTGGAAAGGGCAGAGCATCAACACGTCCGTGACCCAACCCGTTCATTCCTTCACAGAACCCTTCTGCGAAGACCGGGTGATCCAAGCCATGATGAAAGGATCGCGCTGGCCTCGCCTTAAGGTTTTGAGGTCGAGAGCTTGGGATTGTTTTGGATCTGGGTACTCCTCAAGACATCCTCAAGTAGCAGCATACGAGTCTCAGGGTTTACGGGCTTAGGGTTTTAAGGGCTAGGCTTATGGTAGCGAAAGTGAAATCGATCGGCCGGTGATTTCCTCTGAGTGCACAGCAAGCTCTCGGCGCTGCTTAGCAGATCTGTACGTACACTGTACATCCAGGGAGCGACGGGGACGAGAATATAATATCGAATACACCATGGCCAGAGCCATATCTTGCAAGGCACTGGGACCGCACAGCAAAACCTGCAGGACGGCTACTTGAAGCCCTTGTCAACCAACGAGCTCTCCAAGATCCTGCAGAACGCCCTCGGCACCGAACCCATCCGAACAGAGCTGGACCCTAAACCCAAATCCTAAGCCATGTTTACGTTTGGGATCTTCGGATCTCGATCCACAGACCTTCCGCAATATGTGGATTCTGCTACCTTTCACTGCTTGGTGGATCAAAGTGTTAACAAAAAACCCTCACCCCTCCTCACCAAATCCTAAACTCAGACCCCAGGCCTTCACCACTCCCCACTGAATCCTAAACCCTGCACTCGAAACTCTGCACTCTACCCTCCCCCCGCCCTCACCCCCCCTCGCCCTGGCCCCCTAACCCGCATCCTTCTGGCTGCCCAGACCTTAAACCCTCAATCTTCAACCCTAAACCCTCAACCCTACACCTTAAACCCTAAACCTTGAACCCTAACCCCTGAGCCCTAAACCTCCTAAACCCCGAGCCCTAAGCTTCCTAAACCCCGAGCCCTAAACTTCCCCTAAGCCCTAAACCCCAGAAGCCAAAAAAGCAAAAATCGAAACCCGAAACCCTAAACCCTAGAGTTTAGGGTTTAGGCTTTAGGGTATGCTTCGCTTTTTAAAGCGCCTCCTTTTCGGTGCCCCCTTTTTTGGGCCAGGCGCTCCCGAAGCCTCGAACTTTGGAGCAGCCTTTGGTCTTGCAGATCTTCGAGGCGTCCTCTTTTTTTTTTTCGGGCTTTGGGGGGTTTAGGGTTCCTTTGGCAGATCTTCGAGGCGCTTTTGAGGTCTTTAGGGTTTAAAGGTTTAGGGAGGGATTTGGGGTTCAAGGGTTTAGGGTTTTTTTTCGGTGTTTACGGGCTGAGGGTGGTTTAAAGGGTTTGAGGGTTTAGAGTTTAAGGGTTTAGGGTTTGGGGTTTGGGTAGAGTCTTCGAGCCGTCCTTTTCTTAGGGGCCCAAAGAGCCCAATGTACACCTTAGTTAAGGAATATATACCTTGAATTATAATTATAGGGGCCTAGATAGTATGATTTAAGGTATATTCCTTAAGTAAGGGGTATTGCAGATCTTCGAGGCGCCCGGTGACTTCTTGTTCGCATTTCCTTCGCACGGTCGTACTTGAATTCACAAAAGCCAGGAACGCGATAAATGAGCCCAGGATCCACGCGTTGGAGAAAGAACACTACGCGGACGCCATGGAACACGGAGAGTGCGAGGCCACGGTGCCGCCTTCACATTCTTTCTTTGTTCTACGGCAACAAGATGCACGCCGAGCAGTAACTGCTGAAGTTCCTTTGCGAGAGGGCTGTGGAGGATCCCGGCGAGGTCCATGGTACTTTGCTGTGGTTGTCGGAGGAGGGCCGTATCGCTTTGCTGGATTGCATCGCTTAACTCTTTGGAATCGCCTCCAATTACGCCCCGCGGTACTTTGACTTCCAAGGACGGTCCTCCTCCGGGAGGAGATGGTGCAGGGGGTTCCTCTTCTTTGCCGTAAAGGGATCTACAAGGGTCTAGGGTTTATAGGGGATTATAGGGCTTCGGGAGTAGATCCCTTGGGGGTCAAGGGTTGAGGGTCTGGGGTCCTTAAGGACGAAAAGAACCCTAAAAGGGTCCAGGGTTCAAAGGCCATATAGCAAAACCTTTCGGGGGCCTGGGCTACAGGGATTTATGGGCGTCCTTTATGAAGGGCTTGGGGGGTTAGGGTTTTTGGGTCGAAGGGTTCAGGGTTGAGGGTTGAGGGTGTAGGGGTCTAGGGTTGAGGGTTGAGGGTTCAACGTTTAGGGCTAGGGCTTAGGGGGGTACGGTTCCTTTAAGGATTCCTTTAAGGGTTCCAACAAGGATTCCTGGACCAAGGATAAGGTTTCCACAAAAGGGTTCCTTTAGCAGATCTTCGAGGCGCTTTTGAGGGCTTTAGGGTTTAAGGCTCCAGGGTTTAGGGGTTTAGGGAGGGGTTTAGGGTTGAGGGTTTAATTTCGCCCTAAAGAATGCCGAAACGGCCTGCAGAAGCGAACACGCCCGATCAAACCCTACATGACAAGTTCCCAAAAAAAGAAAGCCGAGCAGGCGCTGTTCAAAGACAGAAGGTCCTTATCTAGGACATTTTCAGGTGGGTAGTTACCGTTATGGGAGCCTTATAGAAGGTCTATATACCTTATAGAGGCCTCATAGAGCCCTATATACCCTAAGCTCCCCTTTAACCCCCTAAACCCTAAACCCTAAGCCCCAAAAACCATAAACTCCCCACTTGTAGTTTCCTATAACCATATATTAGGGTGTGATCTGGGCTCTTCGGTGAGGCCGGGAAGTCTCCATCGATCGAACATCTGGGGTAGGGGTTTGGGGTTGAGGGTTTAGGGTCTAGGGTTGAGGGTTTGGGGTTTAGGGGTTTAGGGCTAGGGTCTAGGGTTGAGGGTTTGGGGTTTAGGGCTTAGGGTTTAGGGCTTTCAGGGATTGGGGGCTTAGGGCTCTAAGGGTTGAAGGGCCTAGGGCTAGGGCTTTAAGAGTTTAGGGCTTAGGGTTAAGATTCTAGAGTTGAGGGTTTGGGGTTTAGGGCTTCGGGTTGAGGGTTTAGGATTCGGGGGTTAGGATTTAGGATTTACGGCTGAGGGTTTAGGGTTTAGGGTTGAGGGTTTAGGGGAAGCAGTCCCTTACAACTGGGGTCTTGTTTTTTGGAGTTTGTTTTGAGTTAACATAATGAGGAACTCATATTATCTATGATGGTAACTTAACTGAGCCTAAACGCTAAACCTTTAAAAGCACAAGCAGCAACCACAGGCCATCATCCGTCTGGTGCCGGTCTCGGCGTATTTTCTCGCTGCGGATGCATTACATAGACAAGTCAAAAGATAGACAAGGAAAGAAGCTTATCATACATATACATATAAATGTATATGTGTAACAACAAGTATATGTATATGTATATGTATATGTATATGTATATGTATATGCATGCCCACATGTGCACAGTACATGTCCAGATTTGCTTATACGTCAATTGTCGTAACATGATACATGGCTGAGGGTTTGGGCGCTGCCCCACCTAAGTCTAAGGTGCCCGTTTGAGGACAAAAGAGATGCTGCCCCGATCAGACTTAAGTGCAAACCCCGTAGTTCAACCAACCCGTACTACTAAACCCTAACCATAAACGCTCCGCTACACCCTAGACCCTAAACTCTCAACCCTGAACCCTAAGCCCAAAGAAGCACACCTAAATTCTCACCCTCAGGCTCAATAGCCCAGAAGCCATATATACTATGGTCTTTGGGCCCAAAAGCCTTAGAAATTAGAGCCTCACCGCCGGCATAATGCAAGTAGCCTGCCGCACGTCTGCAGTTACTTTGGCGTACGGGACTGTTCACGCTTTCATCGCGTCTAATTACCGACTTCGTCGGTCCATGGGTTCGCCATTGTCATGCCATCCGATCGTTGCGGTGCACGGCATGTATCACCGCCGCCTGATCGGGCGGTACGAAACCCGCTTTCGCTGATACGATCGGCCGAACCTCCTTACTTGATGTTCTTCTGGTTGGCTCTTAGGACTTTAACTTTTTGGGCTTCTATATGGACTATAGAAGGAGACTAAAAGTTTAACTTTTTGGAGGGGTTCAGAAGTCAGCCAAGCTTATCGGGAAACAGCAGTGGCGCAGGGTGATCCAAAAACGAAATTCATGATAGCTCCCCTGCTGCTCTTCCTCCTCGTTTCATGGCCACGTACGTAATCTTACCTGCTTGTCTGTAGTCCCCATACAAGTGTACTATACTTCATACACATTCTTCCAGCCCTAGGAGTTAAACCTTAAACCCCAAGCTTGCCCCCAAATCCCAGTTGAGGCCATGGGCGTACCCCAAAACCCAGAGCCCAAAACCCCGAACCCAAAGCCCTAAAACCCTAAACCCGCCACCTTTAACCCTATAAACCCCAAACCTATAAACCCGGACCCAAAACCCTAAACCCCTAACCCCCTAAACCCAAAACCCGGACCCAAAACCCTAAACCCTAAACCCCTAAACCCAAAACCCGGACCCAAGACCCTAAACCCCTCTAGAACCCGGGAATGTTGTCCGTGTCTAGGACATTTTCAGGTGGGTAGTTACCGTTATAGTAGCCCTATAGCAGATCTATGTACCTTATAGAAGCCTTATAGAAGCCCTATGTACCCTAAATCCTAAACCCTGACTCCTAAACCCTAAACCCTTATATATAGAAGCCCTATATACCCTAAATCCTAAACCCTGAACCCTAAACCCTAAACCCTAAATATGCTAAACTCCCCACCAGTAGTTTCCTTTAACCAACCCTGAGGTTTCCTTCTTCAGCCTCAGCAAGGTGGACGGCCCCCTGTCCCCTGGCCTCAGAACAAAAGCCCGGGGGGTTTAGGGCCGTTTGGGTTTAGGGTTTAAGGTTTAAGGTTTTTGGGTTTACGGTTTAAGGTTTAGGGTTCAGGGGTTTGGGTGTAAGGTTTAGGGTTTAAGGTTTAGGGTTTTTGGGTTTAGGGTTTAAGGTTTAGGGTTCAGGGGTTTGGGTTTAAGGTTAGGGTTTTTTGGGTTCAGGGTTTAAGGTTTAGGGTTTAGGGTTCAGGGGTATTGTAGCTTAGTAGCTGAATGGCTGCACTTTAAACTTTTTGGGATCATATAACCGTCCATAAAACTGAAAGTGTGCACTTTTTTGGCTTATGAACTCAGCAACTAAGGTAGTGCAGGATCGAGGCCTTTATTTGGAGTTGAGGTTTGGGTTTTGTTGGTAACATTCACTGTCGAAGTGGGTCTTTGGGGGGCGGCTGGGGGCTTGGGCTTAGGCTGTCGAGGGTCTTGGTTTTCATATATGGGTTTAGGGTTTAGGGGTTTAGGGTTTAGGGTTTAGGGGTTTAAGGGTTTAGGGTTTTACTCATTTGGGTGGGGAACCCACGAAATCTCAAAGCCCTAGAGCCTGAACCCTCGACCCCAAACTCTAAACCCTTAACCTTTAAACCCTAAACCCTTAAACCCTAAACCCTTAAACCCTAAACCCTTAACCTTTAAGCCCTAAACCCTTAACCTTTAAACCCTAACCTCTTAAAGCCCTAGGCCCTTCAACCCTGAGAGCCCTAAGCCCCTAAAGCTTGAACATGTCGGGGGCAGCTCCCATCTGATAGTACCCTAGGGTTGATGGGGTTTAGGGGTTTAGGGTTCAGGGTTCAGGGTCTAGGGTTAGGGGCTTAGGGTTTCGGGTTTAGGCGTTTAGGGGTTTAGGGTTTAGGGGTTTAGGGGTTTAGGGTTTAGGGTTCGGTGATATAAATCCTGCATGATCCTAAGGAGCCTAAACTATGGGAATTATGGTAGATTCGCTATTATGGGTAGTGCAGGATTTGTATTATCAACCGTAGGTGGCCTGAGGGAGACCCCCTTAAAAGGGGAGCCTCCTGAACCCCAATGTATGGCTCTCTTAAAAGAGACGTTATGGAGAGGGTTTGTATCGCCAAGGGTCCCCTAGTCCCAACTCCTAAACCCTAAACCCCTAAACCCCTAAACCCCTAAACCCTAAACCCTAAACCCTAAACCCCTAAACCCCTAAACCTCTAAACCCTAAACCCCTAAACCACTAAACAGTCCCTAAGGGTCCGCCAAGGGTCCCCCTAATCCTAACTCCTAAGCATTAAAAACCTGAGCTTTTATTAGCCGAGAAGCAAACTGTGTCTTCATCCCAAAGAGGGGTACGATGAGGGTCCCTTTCAGGGTTCCTTTTGAGGATACTTTATGGCTTTAAGGGCTCCTTCAAAGGGTACCTTAAGGGTACTTTACGGCTTTAAGGGTTGCTTTGGGGGTGGCCTTTTTTGAGGGTACTATAAGGGTTTAGGGTTCCTTTAAGGGTTCCGTTAAGGGTACTTTAAGATTTTAAGGGTTGCGTTAAGAGTACCTTAAGGGTTCCTTTTGAGGATACGGTGAGGGTTTAGGGTTTGAGGTATTGGAAGTACATTTCTAGTGAATGCGTGGTTTCTGTGGTAGGAATTGCTATTATGGTTTGGGCAAGTATCCCCCATATAACACGACTAAACCCGAAACCCAGGGCTCGAGCCATTTCAAAGATCTACCCTGATTGTGCGACATCATGTGTGCTGCTCGGTCCACAAACGGGTAACAATATGCCACCGGGCTCTTGCAACACCACGCCAACCCCCCCCCCCCATCGTCATCCAGCCGCAGCTGGGAACCAAACAGCTGTCGGCGACCAGCAGTGCTGCAGGAGCAGCAGCCCTAAACCCCTAAACACTAAACCCTAAACCCCCAAACCCTAAACCCTAAGTTCCGGGCATACATTTGCATGTGCCCTGTGGTGCTCCGACAGGATCCGGTGGAGGTGCTCCCGGGTCGAGTGCTGTCGGCGAACTTGGGACACTTTGGGATCTGCCCAAAAAGGCGTTCTGGATCCACTGCGAAGGGCAGCCCTCGCTTTGAGAAAAGAGTTTTGAATATGTTGGACACACCCTAAACCCTAAACCCCTGAAGAACTGGAATCACTTACTGGCGCATTTCGCCGCATTGGCTGGCCGGAGCACTGGGGCTTTGATACACACAACAAGGTTCGATCTGGCTTCGTGAGTCCTCCGGGTTGCTGCGTCGCTTCGAGTGCGAAGCTTACACAATGAACTGGCACTAGGGCACCTTGAGCCCCCGAGAAAGCAACGAGCCAAAGCCAGCCTATAGAGTAGGTACCTGTTTTGCCGTTCAGTAAACCCAAAGAGCCCAATACACTTTAATTAAGGAATATACCCTAAATTATGGGGGCTTTAATTTAATATTATGATTTAAGGTATATATTCCTTAATAGAGGGGTATTGGGCTCTCTGGGAATCCTTCAGACAGTGAGGGGGGTCTAGGTAGCTAGGGTCCCTTGACAAGGTTTCCCAGTGGGCAGCAGCGGGACCGTTTTCCTTATTTGTGGTCTTAACATCGGCTTCCTTTTAAAACTATCCAAAACCCCCTACATAAAAGATCCCTTTTGATACTACGTTGCTGGGGATCCGCATAACTATCCCGGCACCTATCCAGAGACTGAAAATCTCTGCAATTACGGAACAAAATGAGGGATGCTCAATACATACCTTCTCCACATGAGGAAGGAGTTTGCTGAGTGTATGTAGAGCTCCTGTTGAGTATTGATAAGTGTATCCTTTGGACTTTTTCCGGTGGACACTAGTATGGAAAATCCTTCCTTCACATGGGAGTTGCACACCCTTAAAGTAGAGCCAGACTAGTGCTGTCCTTGATATAAGCACGCCTAGAAGGGACACGGACCCAAAACAACGCTTCAAAAGGTATGCAGAAGTGAAGAAGGCTGGGAGGGACTTGGGAATTGCAGGGTTCGGAGCTAAACCCTAAACCCTAAACCATTTTGGGGTTTACGGCTTGTTTTGGACCCTAAACCCTAAACCCTAAGTCTGGAGTTTTGGGTTGATGTAGAGTGGATGTCGGGTCCGGGGCTGGAAGTAAGGTTTTCTGGTGGAGGCTTCGGATTCAGGGCGGAGACGTACAGGGTTTAGGGTTTCAGGTTTAAGGTTTAGGAGTTTAGGGTTTAGGAGTTTAGGGTTTAGGAGTTTAGGGTTTAGGATTTAGGGTTTAGGGTTGTTGACCGGCTGCAGCGTGCTCTATGGGGTTGAGGGTCTAAGTCTATGGTGCAGCATGGCATACGATGCTTGGCCCTGGATTGCCTGGTAAGAATCAGAGAGGGTGTGTTGCGATACGCCTCCATAGCATCTTCTGTCGTTCCATGCGTTTTCCAGCCAATCGGGCGAGTTCTTGAGATGCAATAATGGTCTACCCTGCGTTCTGGTGGTTGCAACTTGGGTTATATGGGTTCAAAATATCTTGGAGGCCCTTAGGTGAGGGGTTTAGGGTTTAGGGTTTTTGCTGTAGGGGTGGGGGATGCAGACTGTTCTGAAAAAGCTTAGCCACATCTACTACAACATCCTAGGACAATCGGTTCGCGGTTTAGGGCCGTCAGGGTGCAGGATGAGGTCCTAGGACATTTGACGACTGGGTTTCGCAGGGACGAAAACTTGACGTTCAGGGTTTGGGCTCCTGTCATAATTAGCCTAGACTGTAGTCCCGAAGTCGAGTAATGTAGGGGTCTTAAAGATAGGAATAGGGTTCAGGGCTCTTTTATCGTATAGCTGTAACCTAGGGGCCTCTATATTATGCACAACCATCCTAACCCCCCCAAACCCAACTCTTCTAACACGTCCTTTGATGGCTAATGTCGGGGTGAGGCGTCCTGGGCTTCCGTCAGAGTAGCCAGCCCTCAGATCAGTACATCAAAGCCATTTTGGACAGGATGGCTCAGCAAGACATTTGTTTCAGACCCCGACCTATGAACCCGACCCTGAGCTACAGCCACCCCAACCAAGTCCTTCATGGGTGCTTGGCCCGACCCCTAGAAAAACGATCTCGGGGATCTCACAAGAAACGTATAATCACACGAATTTAAGGTAAGGCCCAAACTGAACCCTGGTAATGTAGGCTGCCTTCTACTTTGCATGTTGGTCCTGCAGACTCTTACACAGCTATTTGTTCATGAGAAAATCTCGGTGCTCTTGCATCCCGAGGCCTAGATCAACCTCCAAAGCCTTCCATTTTCTAGAAGTTGTAGTTCCGACATGGGGGAGGGAGGCTTTCTTAGCGCTTAGGTCCTTGGGGACCAAATGACCCTGAAAAGTAGGGGCCCTACAGGCCCTACACCCTTATACTACGAATCCCTATATGGTCTTTGAACCTGAAACCTTTTGGGGTTCATTTCGTCCTTAAGGGTAAGCCTTCTGTTTGGCCCCATGGCGCTTCTCCAGCGCTCGACCAGAGCTCTGCGCGCTTTCTCCGCCTCCGGGGTGCTGCGCAGGGGCTTCGCCAACGGGTGCCTTGGGGTTAAGGTTCAGGGTTTTTGGGTTTAGGGTTTAAGGTTTAGGGTTTAGGGTGCAGGGGTTTTGTAGCTTAGTTGCTGAATGGCTGCACTTCAAACTTTTTGGGATAATCTAATCTCCTATAAAACTGAAAGTGTGCACTTTTTTGGCTTATGAGCTCAGCAACTAAGGGGGAGAGGCGGGACCGGACCCTTTGGGATCGGTTTCTTGGGATTCTGCCTGTGAGTGGTTTAGGGTTTAGAGGGTGTACCCTACACCCTAAACCCTAAACCCCTAAACCCTTAAATCCCTAAACCCCTAAACCCTAAACCCTCTAAACCTTCAAGGCAATCGGTGGGATGAAGCTAGGTAGGATTAGATACACTAAACCCCTAAACCCTAAACCCTCAACCGTGCCCCTTAGATAGGGACTCTGACTTGTTTGATTACCCCACCTACCTTCATCCTACCCTTGGAGCCTGTTGAAAATACCTACACTGTTTCAGGCTCCTCATCATGATTGCCTAGCGGTTCCTCCAGCAAGAAGGTTCTTGGGAACGCGAACAGACCTGCGCTGAGCCATGCCTCGTGTTTGAATCATTTTCAGGATACCTGTATAGGTTAGGCCATACTCCTGAAAAGCCGTTTTCGGCTTTTGCTTTCTTGAAAAAATCTAAAGGCTCGATATACACTTAGATGTGCATACTTATCTTCCTTGATTGAAGGGTAAACACTAAACCCGTAAACCCTAAA
>CAJNJA010016932.1:0-18675 GCA_905231915.1 Symbiodinium necroappetens | reverse complement strand
AAACCCTAAACCACCTAAACCCCAAAACCCCTAAACCCCGAAGGGGTCTTTTCCGTGTCGGAGAGGTACATCCAAAGAGCCGCTGCAGAGGGCAGCCAGTCTCTGCTCGGCCCCTTTCAAAGCGGCCTGGATGCGTTTTTGCTTCGGGGTTTAGGGTTCGGGATCTGAGGGTTTTCGGTTTAGGGCCGTGGGGTTTTAGAGCTAAGGGTTTAGGATCTGGGGGTTTTCGGTTTAGGGTCGCGGGGGTTTGGAGTTAAGGGTTCAGGATTTGAGGGTTTTCGGTTTAGGGCCGTGGCGGTTTGGAGTTAAGGGTTTAGGATTAACCCTAAACCCTAAACCCTTTAGGTTTTCGGTTCAGGGTCTCTGGGGGCGTTGAGAGTTAAGGGTTTAGGGGTTCGACATGCTCTGGGACTCCTGAGACCCTGGCAAAGGAATCCCAGGCAAGGTGCCGGGCCCAGAGAGCCCAATACCCCTTAGTTAACTTAGTAGCTGAATGGCTGCACTTTAGACTTTTGGGGATAATAAATCCCCTATAAAACTGAAAGTGTACACCTTTCTTGCCTATGAACTCAGCAACTAAGTTAAGGAACATACACCTTAAATCCTAATATTAAGGCCCGTAGAATTAAAGGTATATTCCTTAATTAAGGTGTATTGGGCTCTTTGGGGATGCCTTCCTGAATGGAGCGAGATGCTACACTACGCCCTTAACTAGGGAACATGCCTGAAACTACAAGGGGCTCCATCTTGCGATTGATGGTATCTCCCTGAGTTGACTTACTGAGCGGGATCAGGCTAAGACATGTTGCTTCTTCCCAACAACAGCACTATAAGTTACCAAGAAGACGTCAACATCTCGTTTAAACTGTAAACCCCGTTATTCCTGAACCGTAAATCCCGAGCAGAAACAACTGCACCCTAAACTCTAGGACCCGTTGACATGAAATGATCCTCCAAGTGCTCCGTTCTCCATAGCCGGTCACACTACATGCGTGAGTTCACGGTCCAATACCTCTGTGTATTGCTGCTGCTGCTGCTACTAGTACTATTACTAACTACTACTATTACTAATAACTACTACTACTACTACTACTACTACTACGACGACGACGACGACGACCACAAGTGACTGCTACTCCTTCCTTCCTTCCTTCCTTCCTTCCTTCCTTCCTTCCTTCCTTCCTTCCTTCCTTCCTTCCCGATCGCGCAGATCTGTCGATGTCGCGCTAGCCCTTTTTCAGACCTTCCTCTCGTCCTCCGGCCATCTCTGAGGACCCCAAAGGGTCCTAAGTGTACCTATATAGTAGAATGTAGGGTTTCCATATTAGGAAGTACTATATTATGATTTAGGGAAGTATCCCCCATAACAGTACATAGGGTCCTTTGGGTCTGAAGACAGCCGAATGAAAGGATGATACCCGGGGCATTGGGCCCCAAGCAACATCTTGCACGGAATAGCGCCCCCATGAGGGCCAAGCATACAGAGTCGTGTAGGGTTTCGGGTTTAGGGTTAAGGGTTTAGTAATTTAAGGAATTTAGGGTTTAAGGAACTATGCTGTTCAGCACGACATAATCATGCGAAGCAATCAGCGCAATGTTCGCAGCATCACTTGACGCCCTGCGATGTATGCACTCCTGTGAAAAGACCCCTACTCGATTCCACGATGTCACTTTCAATCTATGTCTGAGGCCACTGATGTCATGACTTCGCTCTCGAGCATTTAGTGTTTAGGGTATAGGGTATAGGGTTTAGGGTTTAGGGATCATGAAAGTGCTGGTCCATGTATTCCAATCAAATGTACTCTTCCATGCCCTGCTCTCCGACTGTAAAAATTCGAAGCTCAGCAGTAAGTGACTACTACCACTAGTACACCAACAACAACAACTACTACTACTACTACTACCACCACCACTACCACCACTACCACCACTACCCTAAACCCTAAGCCCTAAACCCTATGTAAGCCCTAAACCCTAAACCCTACCGTTACTTCCCTCACCACCTCAGAGCCCCGAGGCACTGGTGATCGCTTCGACAGCGTCCTTCGAGGCCGATCGGGGAGAGGGTTGATGGTATAAATCCTGCATTAGGGCTTCAGGGTTCCAGGGTTTAGGGCTTCAGGGTTCCAGGGTTTAGGGTTTCAGGGTTTAGGGTTTAGGGATCTAAATCCTGCAGTTATACCAGAACTCCCATAGTTTAGGGTCCTCAAAGTAATGCAGGATTTTTGTCATCAACAGGAGGGGTCTCGG
Source organism: Symbiodinium necroappetens (assembly GCA_905231915.1). Taxonomy (NCBI): domain Eukaryota; class Dinophyceae; order Suessiales; family Symbiodiniaceae; genus Symbiodinium; species Symbiodinium necroappetens. The sequence continues at coordinate 16,425 of CAJNJA010016932.1, read as the reverse complement.
GGGTGCGCCTGCCGATTACGGTTTTCTAGGAGCATACGGGGGTTCTTGGTCAACCCCGACCCCTTAAAGTAGACCTGAAATGCTAAACCCCAAATTGAACCCGAAACCCCAAGCCCTAAATTCAACCCGAAACCCTAAAAAAGGCCCCAAACCCTAAACTGAACCGAAAGCCCTAAACCCTCAATGGAAGCCTTGGGGGGACCCCCGCAATGGCCAGGCATGGAATGCGTGAAAGTGGAGGAGGGCTATGTTGAGCTCGATGCTGAGATCACGCTTCGGGTCGAGGGTTGTTTAGGGGTGTGAGGTTTAGGGTTAAGGGTTTTAGGGTTTAGAGTTTAGGGTATAAGGGTTAGCGTTTAAGGGGTTTTGGGGGTTTAGGACAAGGGTGTGGGGCTTCGGGTTTGGGGCTTTATTGGGGTTTAGGGTTTAGGGGGTTTGGGTTTAGAACTTCAGGGGTTTAGGCTTTAGGGGTTTGGGGTTAGGGCAACTGCTTTTGTTGTCACTATTACTACTTTCATTGGTTTGTCATGAGTCCGTAATTGTTCCGTGTTATTGCTGCTGTCACGGTTATGACGAGGATTGCATGATTCTGGATTATTGTATTCTTATAGCACTGCTTGGTGCTATGAGTTATTTTCTACCACCACGAACGACTATCATGCTATCACTTTTCTTTCTGGTCTTTCTTGCAGAAGATACTCAAGGGCGCTTCAAGGGGCTTTATAAGAGTTTAGACGACGGTCGTCGAGGGGCTTCTGTGAGGGTTTATGCAAGGGTCGTCGAGGGTGTCCTATAGTTGATGATATAACTCCTGCATTTACCCACAAAAAGAAGGAACATACCGTACTTCCCCTTTAGGGTCCTTAAGGTAGTGCAGGATCTATAGCATCAACCGTATTTCTTGCAGAGTTTAGGGAGTCTTGCATGCCATGGGATGATCAGGGGACCCTAAACCCTAAAGCCTAAACCCTGTTTTGGTGCGTTCGAAGAAGAGGAGTTGTGTGGAGTTATCGGGTTTTGGCTGGCTCCGGGGGAGGGCCCAGAGCTCCAAACCCCCGAAGCCAATGGAACATTCAAAGGCTTTAGGGTTTAGGGTTTGGGGTTAGGGTTTAGGGTTTAGGACTCTGAAGTCCAAAATCCTAAACCCCAAACGAGCCTATGGATCCCCAAATCAAGCTGTCTTGGTTGAGAGGCCAGTGGCGCACCAACATGTGCTGTGGTGCGCAAGTAAACGGACTTAGTTTCTAGGGGTGTGCATGCTGCTCTAAATTCTACCAGAGTTCTCTCATAAGTTATAAGGTTTTTAATGGGTTCTCCGGTGATAGCATTTCCTTAGCAAAACTGAATACCAGTACTCTGATTCTCAAGGGGTTACTGGGGAACCTTGCCGTCGCAAGTGTGAATTATTCATGCACCTGCTCTGACCCATGTTAACCATCATCGTCATAAATGGAAATTATGCGGATCAGCGGCAGCCCTAAAGTACCTGCATGTCGAGGCTTACTTACTACGACTTCCTTATATATGCATCCTTCGGGAACTTCGGTAGGCTGTCTGTGGAAGCTGATCGATTTGGGAGCGAGAAAAGGTAAAGGACCCGTATTGCCATATTTCGATAGAGCAAAGTGCAAGGCTACTGCCTGCTGCAGAGTGTTGAGGTGTCAGATCACCGTGGCGGAGGGCGTCAAGAATGCCTACGGAACAATGCATGGAGGCTTTCTATTTCATTTGGAGTTGTCTTACGATGTCATACATCAGCTCAGCTGGATTTCCGGCCGTTTCTAATGCACTATACATTCCATCCAGACAGGCATCGTAAGAGTTTCTGAAAGGGGGTTCCGCACGATCAGATCAGTCTGGTCTCTTTTACGTGTCGGCTTAGAGCACCCCGGAACCAGAAAACGACGTTCGAAACTCCAGGTGTTCCGGTACGGGCCATCCGAACCTTGTGAGTTTCGTTTCTGTGCCGTAGGGCGGACTTGTTTAGGGGCCGTCTTAGGAACCCCCACAGAGCCCAATACACCTGATTTAAGGAATATACCTTAAATTATGGGGGCCTTAATGTTATGATGTCAGGTTTTTTTCCTTAATTGAGGGGTACTGGGCTCTCCGGGACATTGTATGGTGTAAGTACGTTCGGATTGAGACTGCGATCGCGGAAAGATCATGGCCCGAAGAAAAGGATCCAGTCTCGCCGGCATAGAACTCAGAGAGCCCAATACCCCATTAAGGAATAGACCTTAAATCATAATCTTAAGGCCCCTCTAATTTAAGGTATATTCCTTAATAGGGGCCTTAATATTATGATTTGAGGTATATATCTTTAATTAAGCTGTATATTGGGCTCTTTGGGAACTCCCTCTCCATGTCCCAGTCTTGGTCTTCATGCGTTTTCAGTGCCTGCAAGATTTTCGGGGTTCATAGGGATACCCTCCGAAGTGCCCCAAGGGTCCTATGTACTGTTATGGGGGGATCCTTCCCTGAATCATAATAGCAATTCCTGGTATGGAAACCCTAAATTCTACGATATAGGTACTTAGGACCCTTTGGGGTCATGTGATTGTGCATCTTTTGTTGGGCTTTAGTGCTCCCAACTCCGAACCCTTAAACCCCTACGCCCTAAAGTCATAGCCACAGAATCCAAAACTCGAAACCCAAAGGGTCCTAAGTACCTATATAGTAGAATGCAGAGTTGCTACATTAGGAATTACTCTTATGATTTCGGCAAGTATTCCCCATAGCCGCATAATCCAAAACCCCAAACCCAACCCCATGAAGGTTGTACGGCCACTCTGGTGGACGTTCTGGGGACAATGGCCCTCTTGAGCAAGGACCCTTTCTGGGAGTCGGAAGGAGGCCAGCATAGAAGGGCGTCGCTTTAGGGTTTTAGGATTTACTTTAGGGTTTAGACCGAGCTCGAAACCAATTCCCTATATATAGAGCCCTGCAAGGAGCCCTTTAAAGAACCCTAGACCCTAAACCCTAGCCCCTAAACCCCTAAACCCTAAACCGCCCCCACAAATGCCCATAAAAACGCGTATTGAGACCCCTTTCTTCAACCATCAGAAACTTTAGATCCCAGAGGGTCCGAACTCTAGATCCCAAAAGGGTCCTCAGTACCTCTATGGTAGAAGTTTAGGGTTGAGGGTTTAGGGTTTAGGTTTAGGGTTTGGGGTTTGGAGTTTAGGGTTTAGGGTTTGGGTTTGTATATTGGGACTCATGTAACAATATGATTTGGGGAAATAGCCTCCGGTACCTGAGACCCTGTGGGGTCATGGCACGGCCAGGACCCCACGCGCCCCGGGGTCAGCGTGGAAATGAGTCAGACCTTCATGGCGCCGGCGAAAGGAGGAGAGGTCAGGTCAGGGCTTCGAGGGCTCTCTTTTTAGAGCTTCGAGCAGGGGGTGTAGGGTTTTTGGTTTCCGGTTTTAAGGTTTTTGGTTTCCGGGTTTAGGGTTTTTGGTTTTAGGGTTTAGGGTTTTGGGTTCAGGCTTTTGGGTTTTAGGGTTTCATGAGTTTTCGACAAAGTTTGACATATAGGGTCCCGAGGAGGCGGAAGCAGCGAAGGCCGCGAAGGAAAAGGACAGCACTCTTTGAAGCAAGGCTTTGTGCATAGGGTTTAGGGTTCAGGGTTTTTGGTTTTAGGGTTTAGGGTTTGAAAGCCTTCTTGTAGATCCCGGTCACAAGCTGGGCCGTTAAACAGCAAAAATAACCCTAAACTAAACCCTAGGAGTCCTAGGTAGTCCTCATTGAGAGGGTCTATATCCCCAAGGGTCCCCCTAATCTAATCCTAACTCCTAGACAGAAGGGAGGGAGGGGGACGAAGGGAGAGAGCGAGAGCTCAAGGCTGGCCCTAAGAGGCTTTGAGTAATCGATGTGCTGAAATGATTGATTACCAAGGTTTAGGGGTTTAGGGATTTAGGGTTTAGGGATTTAGGGTTTAGGGTTTGAGGGTTTAGCGTTTAGGGATTTAGGGTTTAGGGATTTAGTGACCGTTGGTTTGTGGACCCGCGGGCAAAAGTAAAGACGGAGTTAGGTAGGGCCGTGGCCAATTCCCGGAAATTGCAAGCTCATATGAAGACCAAGAAGAAGGATCGCGTGGAATCCGTTGTGGAATTGCTGAACACGGACTTCGCTTTGCATTTTGCAAAGCAGCGGACTCGATGGCAGACTGCACACGCCGCCTTGTCCTGGACATCGACGTGGTGCGCGATGTGCTCCTGGAAGTCGCCGCGACAGACGCGAATTTGTCGGCTTGGGCTCGGAAGCTGCTCAACGTCGCTTCCCTGCAACAGGCGGCGAGTGAGCGAGGACGTTCTCATTCTGTAGGTGAGGGTTTAGGGTTCAGGGATTTGGGGTCATGGATTAGCAACACTACTCCTGAGGGTTCTCTGGCATCATAGTTATATATATGGATGCTATCGTATACCCCCAAGACCCATAGTCACCATAGTCTCGTGGTTAAGGCCCAGAGATTGTCCGTTGACTCCAGGTCATACTTCGTTCCCATACCCAACCTTTACGCTTTTTTGGGTTCTTATGATTTAGTAGGTATCTGAAAGTTTAACCTTTTATTTCCCTGCAATTTCCTTACATCAGCTACCTGGCTGATCTCCCAAAACCCTAAAGGCTCAAATTGGCCCCAAGAAGCCCCCTTTGGAATGGTCTTTGGGGCCCAAAAGCCACAGACTATGAGTCCTTAGAGCCTTATCACCCTAAACATTCGGGATCCCTAAGCCACTCTCCTTAACACGCGGCCCTGTAGGGTTTGGGGGTTTATAGGATTTAGGGTTTAGGGCACCGCCACCCTAAACCCTGAACCCTAAACCCCTAAACTCCTAAACCCCCAACCCCTAAACCCTAAACCCTTAAACCCTAAATCCTAAACCCTTAAACCCCTAAACCCTAACCCTTAAACCCCTAAACCCCTAAACCCTAGACCCTAAACCTAAACCCTAAACCCTACACCTTAACGGACCAGGTCATTACGGTGACCGGCACGGTGTTGAAGTATGGCCGTGCGCTGGGCTTTACGGAGGCGGGCTGCCTCTGACGCCCTAGGGCCTTTGAGGAGTTCCACAAGCCTTGGTGCCCCAGCGTTTAGGGCCTTGCGGCTTAGAATCTAGGGCTTTGGGGCTTAGGGTTTAGGGGCTTCGGGGTTTAGGGCTTAGGGCTTTGGGGCTTAGGGCTTTGGGTTTAGGGCTTAGGGTTGATGGGGTTTGAGGGCTCTTGGGTAACCGGCTTAAGGCTCGAGTTTAAGGTTTAGTGGTATAGGGCTTAGGGTCATTATTAGGTTTAGGGCTTTGGGTTTAGGGTTTAAGGCTTTGGAACTAGTTTAGGGCTTCAAGCTCTAAGCCTTGAAAACACCTACTATAGGGGCCGAAATAATTACCGCTATACTGTGTTGGAGGTTCCTTAACATAGTTCGAATATACTTATCAAAAACCACAGCAAAATCCTATTCTAAAAAAGAAGGCCCCTACATTACTTTAGCTTAGCAGTTCTTGTTATCTCGCGGTGAAGCAGGCATGTGTTGGGCTCTTCGGGAGCAAACCCTAAGCATTTAAATCCCAACAGAGTTCTTGTAGAACCATTGGGGATTCAACTCTGACTCCTTCTGCTTTTCATTCCAACCCGAAATAGATCTTGGGAGATATAGAGTACCCTCACACGGTTGATCATATAGACTCTGCATTACCTTAAGGACCCTGAACTAAGGGAATTATGGTCTATTCCTTATTATGGGGTAATGCAGGACTTATACCCTCAATCGTATGTAGCCCATTTTGGAAGGACCCGGACCTTGACGGAACCCCGTGAAGGAGTTCTTATAAGTATTCTGTAGGAATCCCCAAAAAGTTGGAAAACCGGATTAAGGACACATAGTGCTGGGGTTCCCTATACACCAACCTTAAGGATTTTGGCTATTGGGTTTCCAACTTTTGAGGCAGGCTCTACTTATAAGTCTCGGTACAAGCTCCTGCGAGGTGAAGCTCCTCGATTCGAGTGGAAAGCTCCTGGCGACGGGACGGCACACGAAAGCTTTTCCGCAGAAGTCCTAAAACAAAGCGCCACAAACTGTTTAAGGTTTAGTGTTTCGAGTGTAGGGGTTTCTTTAGGGTTTTTTAGAGTTTAGGTTTAGGATAATGCACCGCCATAGACACTCATTCCAAGACCCTCCTAAGCCACAAAAAATCCCTACCCTAACCGCTAGAACGCCCTTCCGAGCCCCTGCTAGCTCTACAAGCGTGGTTCTCTAAATTCTAGGGAGGTCCCCAACATAGTATGGCACCCGTATAAAAACAAAAGCAAAAGATCCTAAAAGGGACCCTCATTTCGAGAACCCACCCAAAAACTTCCTGGAAGCCTGTGCACCCACCCCGTCAACGCTTGCAGGGCCCAGAATTCCTGATCAATGTCCCATGGCCAGAAACCTATAGCCTGAACACTTAGCAATGAACTTCTCAACCTCTCAAACCTTTAAGGACTGAATCACCCTTAAAAGTAGGGGCTCTATACCCTCATGCTATGAATCCCTTTTTGGCATATGAACCCTAAACCCTTTTAGGGCTCAATTTTCGTCCTTAAGGACCCCAGACCCCCAACATTTGCCCCCCAGGAAGTAGAAATCCGAGCAACGCTCCTTGCGTCGACAGTTCCTGCCACGGGACAAAAAGGAAGCGAGGACTTTCAAGGGAAACGGTTGGGGATGAGGGCTGACTTGGAGGATTCGCAAACTTGGTGAGTAGGTTGGAGCTCCGTGTAATTAGGATACTTCCAACTCAGCTTATAATAGAGCCCAACACCCTGGCCCATTTCTTGAGGCTCCTATTTTACCTGGTGGAACCAATGGCACCGGACAAATCGGCGAGACTTTTCCGTAGGGGTCTCCTCAGCCTAACTCCCTCCAGACCCGAGTCAAACCACACAAAACCCATAGGCCCCTAAGTAGTTCCATCCTGGGATTACCTTATGGGATTCTAAATATAAACTACAAAAAGGAACTACTTAAAGGCCCATGGGAACAGCCTTTGCATGATAGAGCCCCATAAATTAAAAGCCCGAAGGCCAGAATCCTATACCCTAAACCTTGGCGTCCGAACCCAGAAGCGTTCCGATCTACCCTTTTTTCAAAGCTAATCTCGAACGCAACAAGATCCGGAGGGCCTCATGTAAATCCCTACTATATGCCTATAGTCTCCATTGTAGCTCGTTTTTTGGTTTAACCAAATTCTGTAGTAAGGTTCCTACAAGGTAACCCCAAAAAGGAACTACCATGGAGACTTCAGGTAGAATCCCAAATAATTGCCTATTTGTCCTTTTAGGGTGCCGTATTTTTGCTATACGGTATAGGAGCCCAGAACCCTGTTCCAGTTTCTTGAGGCCCCTACATTTACATAAATTTAAACCCTTAGAGGCCTCTGATGCCAGGAGGCTGTATCTGAACCGTGATTTGGGGCTTAAGGTTTAGGGTTTAGGGTTTGGGGTTTCGGGTTTCGGGTTTACGGTTTGGGGCTTCGGGTCTGGGGTTTAGGGCTTAGGGTTCGGGGTTTAGGGTTTCGGGCTTAGGGTTCAGGGTTCCACTTGGCAAGGTGGTGAGCCACCAGCGTGAAGAGCTGATGTTCCAGATGCTCACGGTCAGCTTTTGCAAGATTTGGGCTGCTTATCGGGTAGATTTTCAAGGCTCCTCTACTTAGAAGGCACAAGACCCCTTAGTTATAAGGAGCAAAACTTGAATCATAGCATGATGCCCGCTTGTCTTAAGGTGTATTCCTGAACTATGGTGTGCAGGGCTCTAAACTCTCTGGCTAGCTGGCTTCCTGCAAAGGCGAAACACCTCAGAGTGTTTGAGGGTGGGATTTTGCTGGGAGTTTGGGCGCGTCTCTAAACCCTAAACCTAAGGCTCCTTGATTTGTTAAGGGTTCCTCTAGGCTTTAGGGTTTAAGGGCTTGGGGATGCCTTGAAAGCCTTGTTGAAAGACCATGGCCTTGACAAGGACTCAGGGCCTTTGGAGCATTTAGGGCTGTTGCATGAGCTTTTGGAGCATTTACGGTTATTGACTGGTTTGGGCCGGGCCTTCACCCAGAAGTGAAATGGGTTGTTTAGTCTTCTTGAGCGACGTTGACTTTCGTTGGTATGGGTACCTGCATACCACCGCAGCTGGCTAAATGGCTCCGTTCTATTTGACCAAGCTTGTTTTGCGTTGTAGAATTTAGAACCTAAACCCTAAACCCGACTAAACCCTAAACCGATTTGTTTTACTTCTGTTAGTCACTGCAGTCTGCAGTCCTTTGCTTAGGGCATCAACTTGCAACGTAGGGTCTAGTGTTTAGGGTTTATTGATTAGGGTTTAAGTTTAGGGTTCAGGGTTTAGGGTTTTATTGTGGGCTCCCAGTGCTTCGAACTTGGGTTTAGGCTTTAGGCTTTCACAGTAGATTGTCTGATGCGGAAACCCATCACGAAAGTAACTGGTAAGTCTAGCCTGGCCTGGGGACGAAGCCCTGAAAGGCTCATCAGGTTCTAGTCTTGAGACCCCATGAGATGGGACTTTCCATGTATTCATCGCAACAGCAACTATCTAGTCGGGGCGACAATAGGGGACCACCAAGAACAAGCGTGATCACCAAAATGGAAGCCCAGGTATCTATGATAGGAACCCTAAGAAATAATTTCTTAAGCTTCATGTTATGGATAGTAACAGTATAGACCCTCCGAACCCAGTTCCAACTGTTGCGGCCCCCATACGAAGAGTATCATGCATCTTCTAGTAACCCTAAGGGCCCACATGCCTAACCATCATAAACTTTCCCAAATCAACACTATTCTACAACAACAACCAGAGGGTATTTCTCTAAATTAGGGTCCCTCTCAGGGTCCTTTAGAAAAAGGTGACGGTACTATATTGGGGACCTAGAAAAAGGGACCCTAATTTAGAAGAGCACTACCCAGATTTCGAACCTGAAGCGCAACCTCGAGCCTGATTGTGCCCGTTAAGCCCCGTTGAAGCTCATCCCGGACCCCAATAAAGCCTACCTACGGTTGTGAAAAAAAAAATATATATATATATATCCTGCATTACCCATAAGAAGGAATATACCAGAATTCCCATAGCTTCGGGTCCTTAGGTAATGCAGCATTTATATATCATCAACAGTAGTTCAAGACAAATGCAAGGAACTCGCCATTTAAAGCCCAGCAGGTACATTAGGTTTCGGTGGGTTCGGGATGGGAAAAGAAACTTCAATAAAGCCCTGTGTCCTCAACTTAAACCGCCCTAAACACTCAACCCACTAACCCTGAACCCTAGAACCCTAAAAGCCCTAAAGCCCTAAAGCCGAAAGCTTGAAGCCTCTTGAAGCCAGGTACCCGACAGCAAGGTGAAAATAGCAGCCGACAGCCTCAGCAAGCATTCGGAGAACCCCAGCTTCGGGTTCAGGGATACCTGTAGCCCGAAAAGACATACCATACCTTTTGAGGGTTCCTTGTTATGGTTTCTGTATAATTCATTCCTTTAAAACGGTAGGTCTTTTCGGCTACAGGTAGGGCTTAGACCTTGGAGGTTTTTGATTCTTAGGGCTTAGAGGTTTTCGGGTTCAGGGATTAGCTGTTCGGGTTGAGCTTAGGGCCTGCCGCTGTATCTTGATGGTGTTCATTTCGCAATTGCATCTCGCTGTATCGGAGCAGTACGCGAAAGCCGCAATCCCAAAGGGCAGGCTCCAACTCTCTCGTCTGCAGCAGGAGCGTGGGTTTGACGTCCGCGGCAGGTACCTGGTTGAATGGCTCCATGCCATTGAACAGCAAGGACCGAGCAGATCTTGCAGGTCCTGACTGATGCGGGCTTGGCACCCCACCCGGGGTTGAAGCTACAGCTGCTCATCCATCCGGACAACCGCTCCCAATCCCTGCTTTCATATCATGATGTTTGGCAGAAGGGGTTGTCGACCCGAGACACCTGATGGAAAGCTTAAGGGTTAGCTTTCCCGAGCGAAGCCGGTCGCTGCGGACACTGCTGAGAACCCCGCCGCAGCAACCGAAGACCCTGATCCATGGGAGGATTTGTACTTCGAAGAGCGGCGTCAGGAAGTCCACGCAGCGATGCCGGAGCTTGAAAGTTGGGTTTAGAGGCGCGGTCGTGGGGTTTTGGAGTGGAGCTCGAAACTATCGGGCCCCTTCTCTAAGGACGTCCTTGTCAAGGACGAGGCAGGAAAAGGCCCTAGACCCAGAACCCAAAGCCCCGAAATCTAGAAACCCAGAAACCTGCCTTGGGACGGTTTAGGGTCTAGGGTTTAGGGTTGGGACAATCAGCAACAATACTTCCTTGCTGTCCTAGCATAGTTAGGCATACTCAAGATGCACCATGCCCGATTTAGTACATATCTTTTAAAGACCCGTGCAGTATCATAACACATTGCAGACCACTTTCAAAAACGTAGCACAGCCCTGTGACAGTATTGCCGGATATCCTTATGGCATTCCTCCGCCCTAACAATCACCAAAGTAACATGAAATCCTTGGGTTTCCTGCTTTCAAGGATCCTTACAACCCCCCTGAGCCCTAAGATCCTCAGGTTACCCCTAAACCCCTAAACCTTCAAGTGAAGCCTTCAGCCCTGAAGCCCATAAGCCCAAAGCCCTAGACTCCCTAGACCCTAAACTGAAACCCTAAGCCCCTAAACCCTAAACTGAAGCCCTAGGCCCTAAGCCCTAAACTGAAGCCCTAGGCCGTAAGCCCTAAACTGAAGCCCTAGACTCCCTAGACCCTAAACTGAAGCCCTAGGCCCTAAGCCCTAAACTGAAGCCCTAGGCCCTAAACCCTAAACTGAAGCCCTAGGCCCTAAGCCCTAAACTGAAGCCCAATGCCGTAAGCCCTAGACTCCCTAGACCCTAAACTGAAGCCCTAGGCCCTAAGCCCTAAACTGAAGCCCTAGGCCCTAGGCCCTAAACCCTAAACTGAAGCCCTAGGCCCTAAGCCCTAAACTGAAGCCCAAAGCCCCAAAGGAACCCCAGGGTTTCGTTGAGGCCTTGGAGTGCGTCGGCACTGCCAATGTGGCCGACACATCCACCTCCGAGGCCAACTCTGGGATTGGGCTTAGGGCCTTAGGGTTTAGGGCTTAGGGCTTAGGGTTTAGGGCTTAGGGTTTAGGGTATATGGCTTAGGGTTCCTTATTCTAATTCGAGTAGAATCTACCCCTAAAACCTCGGAATGAGCTTAGGGTTCCTTATTTTAATTCGGGTAGAAAATATACCCCCAACAGACCTTATTCTACTTGTTAGTTCTATAAGGCCCTCAAAATGGGCAACTCTGGGATTGGGCTTAGGGCTCCTTATTCTAATTCGAGTAGAATCTACCCCCTCAAAAAACCTTAGTCTAGCTTTTAATTATATAAGCCCCCCCCCCCCCCACATTGGGGTGTTTTTGGGCTTTAGGGGACAGAGGGGGTAGGGCTTAGGGTGTTACGATGATAGGTTTGGGCTTTCGGGGTTTGAGGTCGATTGGGTTTTGAGGCTTTTGGGGGTTTGGGGTCAGAGTTCAGGGCCCATTGGGTTTGGGGTTTAGGGTTTATTGAGTGCCCGGAAAAGGTTGATAAGGGTCCCTATTAAGATTTCGTTTCCGACTTCCTCTAAGGGGTCGACGTTATTGTCTGTTGTGAGCCGTGGTGAGGCAACAGTTATGTCGTTTCGTTGACTCGTTTTTTCCTATTTCTTGCGGAAAGGGATCATCTACTACTACTACTACTACTACTACTGCTGATTTGTTGATTCCTGAAGCTTTCCGCAGTTTGGTCGCTGCTTTTCTGCTCTGTCGTATGTCTCTCTCTTTGTTTGTAGCAGAAAGTCGCCAGTCCATGGTGCTCTTTAGGACTGTTTGTAAGGCCTTGCAAGTCATGGGGCTGGGACATACTGGCTTAGGGTTCAGAGCTAATGTAGGGTTTAGGGTTTAGGGTTTAGGGTTTAGGGTGTTTAAGGATCAAGCAGATTAATTTAGTGATTGTGGTTTGCACTCACTGCTGCTACACGATGCTCTGGGGAGACGAGTAATCAAGAACCCAATATATAGGGGCCCTAAATAGTTACAAGAGACGAGTTTGGCGGTTCCTTATGATACTGATAGTACCATATACCCCAAAACCATGTTCTGATAATTAGGGATTAAGCCCACTATATTATATTACAACCCTGAATGCTGAAAGCCCGAAACCCCAAACCCTAAACCCTAAATTCTCCAAACCCTACACCCTAAACACCTAAACCCTCCACCCTAATCCCCAAACTCTAAACTAAAGCTCGAAGCTGCAGCGGGATGCCAGGTGGGTAGTTGTCGTCCCTGTCTAGGGTCCGTTTCATAAGGGTGCAGTACTCCTATTGCGGGCTTAAAAAAAGGGAACCTAATCTCGAAGAACCTGCGGGAACCCAATTTCGAAAATATTGCGGACTTAAAAAGGGAACCTAATTTCGAAAAAATTCGGACTTGAACAGGGAACCTAATTTCGACGACTATCCAGGTGGAGACGCTGATTGGTTTCCTCGACGTCAAGGGCGAGGACGGCTGAAGATCTCACAGCGCATGTGCCGCCAATTTGAGCTTTGATGTAAGCCGCGTGTCTTGGGCTTAGGGTTTAGGGGTTTAGGGTTGAGGGTTCCTGTATCGTACAGTACCAGTGTCATAGCATATAATTGTGATTGAGAAGTGATTTCGTTACCAAATCTGGGTCAAACAAATATGACTGCCGATTGGCAGTCTCACGCTGCCGCATCTCGCTCCCTCTGTCTCCCTGTTTTTTCTGTCTCTCTCGCTCTCTGACTATCTCTCTGGCTATCTCTCTCTCTCTCTCTCTCGCCCTGTGTCTGTTTAACCGTCTATTGATCTATCTGTAGCTATGTTGATCCATCTATAACTGTGTCTTAACTTTCGTGCTTGACGTATTTCTTTATTTATTCATTTAGTTCGTTCATTGTTTCTTTAGTAATTTATTGTATTAGTTATGTCATTGTGTCGTTGTTAATTAAGTTGTCAATTTGTTTATGTAGTATTTCCTTGGATTTTCTTTGTGTATTTACTTGTGTCGCTTTTTATGTACTGCTTTTATTATTTATTTATGCCGCTCTTTCTTTATGAACTTGTCCATTCCGTTCTGTCTTCCGTATTGTTTTTTTTTTGATTTCTTTACTTTTGTTCGTTCTTTTAAAGTTCTTTCCTTCTCCCTCTCTCTCTCTCTCTCTCTCTCCTTCTCCGGCGTCGAGGAGCTGCAAAGCTCATTCACATACCTGCAGAAGGCACGGATGGTCTTTCAAGGGCTACTTGGGTTTAGGCTTTAGGGTTTAGGGATGGCTACTTGCAAGCAGGCTCGTATTGCTAAGCCAACCTTCAAAACCTCTGATAGCTACATGGCCCTCATTGTGGTACCTATGTTCACACCTCTGAACCTTACCTACTGTAGCCGAAGTAAGATGCGTCGGGCCCGATCTGGAGCTACCTAGGAGCCTCACACGAAACAGTTCCTAGGTACTGTTTCGGGTGATACTTTCCCAAATCAGAATAACGACTCCTATTTTCTGAACCCTAAACCCTAAACCGTACATTCTCTCGATAGGTACTTAGGACCCTTGGGGACAGTGGGTTTGAAGGGAAAGATCTTCTTGGCTCAAGCATGAACCACTGTTGATGATTTTTAAATCCTGCATTACCTTAAGGACCCTAAACTATGGGGATTCATGGTATAATCCTTATTGTGGGTAATGCAGGATTTAGATTATCAGCCGTAGGTTGTGGTGTGGTATTCTTTTGCTCTGTTTTGAGGGTGGCCTGGTTCGAACCGAACAGTGGGGGAAAGAGTGCGCCTACCTTTATCAGGGAACCTTCTACGGACCTAAACCCAGATCCTAGATCCTGAATCATGCCTGAATCCTATCCCCATCGAAAGAAGTCGCCCAATGCTAGACCCTTAACCACCCCGAATTCTAAACCCAAGGCCCAAAACCCATCCTAGACCCCAAACACAAAAAACGCTTAGCCTTAAACCCTAGGCCCAAAAGCCAGCCTAAACGCGTCTCCCAAAACCACCTAAAGCCGTTAATCCTTGTATACCTTAAACCTGAGGCTCTAAGGACTCATATTCTAACGCTTTTGGGCCCAAAGACCAGACTATATAAGGCTTTGGGCTCTATTTTGAGCCTTAGGGTAAGCCACCTTAAACCCTAAACCCTAAAACCATCTAAAGCCCTAAATTTCTATAAACCTTCTTCAAACCACCCTTAAACCCCCAACCCTAAACCCTAAGCCCCAAACCCTAAACCCAAAACCCTAAACCCCAAACCCCCAAAGCTCCTGAAAGCACCAACAAGCCGCTGCAGATCGTCGTCCAGCTCCTGAAGATGCTATCGGCGAAAAGCGGCCAAGGAGCGCTGTCGCCGCCTTAGTTTTAGGGCTGTTTAGGGGTTTAGGTGTTTTAAGGGGTTTAGGGGTCTAGGGTTTAGGGTGTAGGAGTTTTGGGTTTTAGGGTTTAGGGTTTAGGGTTTAGGGTTGTAAGGTTTAGGGTTTTAGGGGTTTAGGGGTTTAGGGGTCTAGGGGTTAGGGGGTTAGGGTTTAGGGTTTAGGGTTTGCTTCGATGGGCTTAAAGTTCAGAGTGTTGGGGATTTTCGGGCTTAAGCCCTAAACCCAAAAACCTAAACGGTAGGGAAATCAAGGCTTTGGGGTGAAAAAGAAGAGCAGGATAGCGAAGTCGGGGCTGAACTTTGAAGGGGGTTCAGGGCTTAGAGTTTGGGGATTGGGGTTTAGGGCTTAAGATTTAGGGTTTAGGGTTTGGGGTTTAGGGTTTAGGGTGTAGGGTTTAGGAGGTGCGGGTGCAGGGCCCCTAGTTTGAAGCTCAGCGTCTGGGCTTCGCCTCACAGCCTCCGACAGTTGCCAGAACGACTTGAAGCACTCGAGTGCCTGGAACTCAAAGGGGGTTTAGGAGTCTAGGGCGTAGAGGGTTGCAGGGTTTAGGGCTGAGGGTTCAGGGGCCAAGGAGGTTTGGGGTGTCTAGGGTTACAGGGCTTTGGGCCCTGAACCTTAAACCCTAAACCCTAACCCTAAACCCCAAACCCCTAAGACCCTATACCCGAAACCCTAAACCCACAGGGTTTAGGGCACGCAAGCCCGAAGGGCTCAACTCTGAACCGAGCACAGGGGCCGATGGTCGTTCTGAAGGCTTCCTTGCCAGCATTCCTCCGGGGGCAGAGGTCTGCGTCTTTTAGAGTTTAGGGGTTAAGAGTTTCAGGGTTTAGGGTTGAGGGGTCTCGGGGTGCAGGGTTTAGGGGTTTAGGGTGTTGGCGTTTAGGATTATAGAGTTTAGGGGTTTAGGGTTTCGGGTTTCGGCGTAGTTAGGAAGTAGGGATAACCACCACTTGCAGTCCCTGCATAACTGTGGCTCGAAACCCTGAGTTGAGGCTGAGGTCCTCTCAACAACGACTGCATCTGCGGCTCATTGCATTCCGGACAAGATTTCATGGCCAGCTCGACATCGCATCGGCGTGAGTTGGCAAGGATCTCCTACGCAGGGAAATCTCACCCTAAACCCTTAACCTTACGGCTCTCGATTTGGTCTGCCTGCACATTGAGGGTTTGGGGCTGGTTTAGGTGCGGAGTCCCGTTTCAAAAGGCAGCCATAAGCAAGACACCTGACTCAAGGACGGTTCTTCGGCCTTCGTGCTACCGCCGGGAAAGGGCAATCGCCCGGACATCAACGTGTACCTTGGCAGAGGAACCCCAAACCACGCCAGATCACTCAAAAATGCACTCCAGCCCAAAACCGTCCTCAGAGCTTCTTGCTTCCGAGCTGCCATAGAGCACCCGCGCCGAAAACATCCACTTTCTCGCAGTGAGCTCGCTGCTCAACTATCTCAGGAGCCGCGTATCCTGCTGATTTCAATTTGCGAAGCTGATGCTACGGCAAGGAGAGACAAATGGAACATTATGCAGCACCACTGCTTTTGACCTTCAACAGAAGGGTCCTGGTGAGCCACTGCTCCGCAGTAGCGCAACAGGATCGTCTAAGGACGCAGCTATGCTGAAATCAACCAGCATAGGACGATGGTCAGAATGCAAGACAACATTTTCCTTAGGGGCTTCAGCGGAGGCTTTGCGGTGACTGAATGACTCCCTTTATACATTCAGGTCTCGGGTTTCACATCCCGGTGGACGATGCGCTGGCTGTGCAGGAACGCCAGCGCCGACATTACGCCGATCATGATCTCCATCCCTCGGAACTCTGGAAGCACCTTGGCAAGCGTCGGAAAAAAACCAAAAAGCCACCTTCGGGTTGGGGGGTTTAGGGCTGCCCAGAGGAGAGCTGCCTTTTAAGCTCCCCAAACCCTAAACCCTAAACCCCTAAACCCCTAAACCCTAAACCCCTAAAAACCCCTAAAAAACCGCAAAAAAAAAAACCCA
>CAJNJA010016931.1:0-11165 GCA_905231915.1 Symbiodinium necroappetens | reverse complement strand
TTCCTGCCAACATACGGCCGGGCCGAAGCGGACGACGCGCAGCGTTTAAAATTACAAGCCTTGAAGAACCAGACCTTAATGAAAGATCAAAAGATTTAGTAAGAAGGCTTATAAGCGAGGGAGCTACAGCTTAAAGGCACTTATCCGCCCCATGAGTACGCAAACCCCACATCTGAATCCTAAACCCTGGGAAGAAGCTTGTGCTTCGAGCAGCCGGCAATTGTACCGCTGCTCGTGTAGTCTGCCAGTGCGCACAGCTTTTGCGAGCTCGAACAGGATGGTGGACAGGGCTGGTCCTCAACGTGAGATGCTGCTTGAATTCTCCCTTACTGAGAAGGCTAGACCGTACTCCAAGGCTCTCCCACAGACATCGGAAAGAAGCACAAGGATAAGGGCACAGTGGCATGGGGCACTAGGATGGACTAGCATGGTTGCTGTCATCCAAGGCTGATAGCTTAGATAGTGGATCCACGGGATAAAGCTAGTCCATCATCCCAGAGCCCAAAACGGCGAAATACACAAAAACGTCCCCACATGTCCCCACTACCCCCCCCCTCCACACACACAAAATAGAAAATGCACATTTGATTCTCGCATTTCTGCAGATGTTGCAACCCAACTTGCGTTTCAATCTCTCAGGATACCGGCCCAAAAACAACCCCTAAACCCTACACCCTAAACCCTAAACCCTGAACCCTAAACCTTAAACCCTAAACACAATTAGCCTAAACCCTACACCCTAAACTGGCCCTAAACCTTGTCCTTGAGGACTCAAAGACCCGACACCGTCAAGCACTGACACCCGAAAACTTCAAGGTCTAGGGTTTAGGGGGATTCAAGCTTCACCTCGAAAACGAACTCTCCTGAATCTGTAACTCTGTTCAACCCTGCCACGTCTAAACCCTACAACCCTAGACCCTACAACCCTACACCCCTAAACCCTAAACCCCTAAACTTAAACCCCTACACCCCTAAACCCTAAACCCTACAACCCTAAACCCTAACCCCTGAACCCCAAAACCCTAAAGCCACTGAAGCCCCTACCCTCCCCTCCCATCCTTGAAGATACACCCGAGAGCATCGCACCACTTGGCCTGGCAGGGATCAACGAACTTAGTAGCCCCCGGGCTCCTTTAAGGGCTTAGGGCTTAGGGCTAAGGGCCTAAGGGGTCTAGGGTTTGGGGTTTAGGGTTTAGAGTTTTGGGTTTTGGGTTTGGGGTTTAGGGCTTTGGGTTTAGGGGTGAGTAAGCTGGTTAGAATGGTGGTCAGCCATTTCAAGAGAGGTCTCAATAATCAGTGAGACAGCCCCCTTACCATCCCTGCATAGTAAATGCTATGAGAAACCCCCGCAACCTGTTCTCGCTACATTATAGACCTGCATTCCCTACACAAACCATAGAATCTTTATCCTCCTCTGCGTTAAAAACCAAAACAACTTATTTCCAAACTCCACACCTCTTGCAGGGTCGTAAATTGGGACTTGATGGGGGTCCTAGACTGACTGAAGCCCACAGCCTTACACTTACCATTTAGGGGCCTTGATTGCTGGAATAGGGTTGGTGGGTCTACTCTATCTATATTTGAATACATATACATATACACACATACATATACATATACATACATATATATATATGTATATATATATACGTATACATCTGTATGTGTATATATATAGTTTTTATTTGTTTATATATTTAATTTATATCTATATTTATATACACACATATCTATATACTTATAATTAAATGTGTAGCTATATAGTCACCCTCGCGACGCCTCGCGGCCGCAGAGGCAGCCCTCGCCAGTGGCACACGCTCGGGGCGGTGGCGACAGACCTCCACTTTCGGGTTTTAGGGTTTCGGTCTTGGATTTGGGGCGGGCTTGGGGTGTCGGAGTTTTGCTTTTGGGCTTGTCTGGGATGCTGCAATACTTCATAATGTGCTTCCTCGAAAACAGGGATTCCAGCTTGCGGAGATATCATCTCCCCTTAATGTCCATTCTGAATAATGTCTATCCATTCACGTCCCTATCTTAAAACCGACGAAAACATTTCAACAGCTACAAACCACTTAGCGACAAGACTTTGGAAGTTCAATCTGTATCAAGCTTGCTGAAACGTTTGAAACAGCAGACCGTATACATAGGAGTTAGGATTGGGGCGACCCTTGGGGATCTAAACCCTCTCAATAAGTTAGGTCCCTTTTAAGAGAGCCACAACAAGGGCTAAGAAGGGCCCCCTTTAAATTTAAGGGGTCTCCCTAAAACCCTAAACCCTAAACCTAAACCCTATACCCTAAACCCAAAGCCATAAACCCTAAACCCTAAAGTCTCCCTAATCCTACCTTGGAAGACATCGCCATTGGGCAGGTAGTCGACCACCGCTGGGCACGCCCCGGCTGCACAGGAAGAGCTTGGGCAGAATCCTGGCAGATCCACTTGAAGGGTTTGGGGTTTAGGGTTTAGGGTTTAGGGTTTGGGGCTTGGGGTTTGGGGTTTAGGGTTTAGGGTTTAGGGTCAGATCCACTTGAAGAGTTAACAACAGGCAATGCAACGGTGGGCAGGGAAGTAGTACAGTAAAAGTAGTAAGCAAAAAGATACAAACAAACCCCAGGGGATACTTTGGATGAGAAGGCCGAAACTGCAGCATATCGAAACAACCTCTAGACAAAAAACGGCTGAAGCCCGTAAATATATCCTTGACGTCTGAAACCTAGAACCACCGATGCCTTCTAACAAGAAAGACTAAGCCCCTAAGCCCACAGAGCCTCTTGAAAAAGCCCTAACACTCAAAGCCCCAAATACCCACCATCCCAACCCTAAAAGTCCCTGCGCATTGGGCGTCCTCCAACCAGCGGCAAGCAATCGGATCCCATTGTACCGTCCTCCCAATCCAGACGTGACATTCTGTAGTCTTTTGTACCCGAGGATTGGGGTTCTGCTTCGTTCCCACCATGGGGCCTGTGATGGGTGGAGTTCGGACATGGCGACCCCTGCACCCTCAGCCCTACATCCTCAACCCTCACGCGTTCTAAACCCCAAGCCTGAAACCTAAACCTGGAACCCCAAACCCTACTCCCTGAAACAAGCCTGCGCCCTTGATGGAACAGCTATAAAAACCTGCGGAACCCTTGTAGAACGAACCCTTGTAGCACCCTCAGTTCTAATGATTAAGGCCCCTAAACCCGAAACCCTAAAAAGTAGCCCTTATAGAACCCTCTTAAGGAACCCTTTTAAGGAACCCCCCCAAAACCCTAAAAAGTGGGCCCTTATAGAACCCTTTAAGGAACCCTTTAAAGGAACCCCCCCAAAACCCGCAGTAGCCCTTACAGAACCCTTTAGGAACCCTTTTTTAAGGAACCCTTTAAAGGAGCCCCCCCCAAAGCCCTCAGCCAGCGCGGCCAAGCATCGGTGTAGTTACATTCGACAGATCCGGCTCCGCAGCTGCAGGGCTGCCCCTTGGGCACCTGAGCCCCCCCTCAAACCCAGACAGCCCAAGACCCCGGGTTCAGGGTTTAGGGTTTAGGGCTTAGGGCAAGGAATGTGGGAATTTTGGGCTGCAGTCTTTTTTTTTTTTGGTTGCGGAGTTCTTGTTTTGACTGTGGGTCTGGCAGTTTTGGGTTTTGGGGCGTGCGGCTTTGTATGTACGGGCAGGGGGTCTTCACGCAACCCGTATAGGCTCCTCATTCGCGAGCATAGGGCTTTAGGGTTAGGGTTTAGGGTTTAGGGTTAGGGTTTAGGGTTTAGGGTTTAGGGATAAGGGTTGAACTCCATGAGGGCTTCTAGAATGATTTCAACAATCTTCTTCAGGAGTTTAACGGGTCTTTGTCTTTCTCTGGGTCTGGCGCTGCGATCGTAGTTACAAGACGCTTCGATTACATAGTCACTAGAAGGAGGTCTTTCTGAAGAGTCAGACCTTGATTTTACCCCCAAAACAGAGTTCCATCCACCCCCGAATGCAGCTAGGACCGTAGACGTTGAACCCAGGAAAGAAGCCTACACTTAAACGCAACCTCAACACGCAGAGTGAACCTCTAAACCATGAAACAACCCGTGGGCCTCAAAGCACTAAACCCTAAACCCTAAACCCTAAACCCCTAAACCCTAAACCCAGCCGAACTCAGCTGAACCCCGAACCTCAAAACTGAACTCAAGACCAAACCCCAGACGGAACTTTACTTGGAGGATCATGGGACTTAGTAAGCAGGGTTTCAAGCACCCAACTATCGTTACCTTCTTTGCGACCTTAGTTGCTAAGTTGCGCGGCCCTGCAAATAAACCATAAAACCAAGTTCAACACCACAAACAACCTATGGAGTCTACTATAGGGTTACAACCGGAACAACCTAACAGTCTCACGCCAAGGTTCGCAGATCTCCTCGGTCCTGAGAAATTCCCCGGTCGCGCCGAAGCCTCGTTCGTTGAGGGTCTAAGTCTAGGGTTTGAGGTTGAGGAACCCTCTATTTTTTTTGCGTGTTTAGGGTTGAGGGTTTAGGATCTAGGGTTTGGGATTGAGGAACCCTACACCCCTAAACCCCTAAACCCCTACACCCCTAAACCCCTAAACCCCTAAACCCCTAAACTGGTAGGAAGTTCCAGCTTTTGGGGTTTGGGGTTTCTGGGGGCCTCGTCGTCTGTTTTTTCAAACCGAGTTGCCACAGGCAGGAATTTATGGGGGGGGGGGGGGCTTCTACCCAGAGAACCCCATACCCCTTAATTAAGGAATAGACCTTAAATCGTAATATCAAGGCCCCTATAATTTAAGGTCCATGTTCCTTATTCCCTTATAGAACCCTGGCAAACCCTTATAGAGACCCTTTAAGGAACCCTATAATTCAAGGTACAGATTCCTTAATTAAGGGGTATTGGGCTCTCTGGGTAGGGGGTTCTTAGGGCCTGAAGCACCTTTGGAGTTTTGGGAACTGAACCCGGGTTTAGGGGTTTAGGGGGTTTAAGGGCTTTAGGGGTTTAGGGGTTTAAGGGTTTAGGGGTTTTGGGGTTTTAGGGGCTTAGGGGTTTAGGGATTCAGGACTTGAAGTTCCAGATTTTCGGGCTTTGGGTGCTTAGGGGCTGTTCATGCTCGGGGCTGAAGGAAGGCGCGTAAGTCGCTGAGCCCGAAGTCGGTGGTTGCTGGCGGCATGGGGTTGTCGGACTTGGGGTCGTTTTCGGGTTTTGGAAAGGGCCCTAAGAAGCCTCAAGCCCAAAGCAACCAAACCCTCAACCATGGTTTAGGGTTGAGGGTTTAGGGTTTAGGGTTTAAGGTTTAGGGTTTAGGGTTCAGGGTTTAGGGATAAACCCTCGAAGCCCTGAAACCGACAGATCCGGGTCGCTTGGCACGCAGCACCGTTGCTCGTCGTCCCCGCACTCCAGGGGACATTCGGACAGCCCTGCGCCAGAGGGCAGGTTCCAGGTTGCCCGGCAAGCCCTGAAAGACCACGGGTGCCCTCTGTCCTACTGTTGATGATATCAATCCTGAATTACCTTCCGGACCCTAAACTATGGGACTTTTGTGGTATATTCCTTCTTATGGGTAATGCTGGATTGATATCATCAACGGTAGTGTTGCATTCGAAGACAGAGGCCCATGCAAGGAACAGTACATAGGACAAGCCGTAGAGGATCCTATCTCAATTCAAAACTCCGAAGACTCCAGCTTGTGTCCTCCCTCTCGACTCTGAACCCAGAGACCCCAATACCCCTTAAACAAGGAATATGGCTTAAGTTATAAGGGCCTTCATATTCTGATTTGAGGTATATTCCTTCATTAAGGCGGTTTTGGGCTCTCTGGGTACATGGACCGAAAACCCATCTGCAAGGCTGGGGGGCTTAATAATTAGAATAAGCGTTTTGGGGGTTCCTTAGTATAATTAAAATATAATATACCCCAAACCCTATTCTAATTATTAATATACCTGCCGAGATGCTCTGTGACTCGGCATCCCAGCGTGGAAGGCAGTATGTCTCCTTGCGCCATCCGAGATCAGAGACCCACTAGAGGTTCCAAGTTGCAGGCTCTAGGAGCTTTTTAGGGTTTTCCGGCGTGGAGGGTTGTTTTTTTGCGGCTTCTTTTGGGCGGGTTATAGGGGGGTTTAGGGCTCAGGGCTTTGGGAGTTTGCAGTTGAGGCTCGAGCAGGGTTTCTGGTTCAGCTCCCGTGGTTCAGGAATCACCCCTAAACTAAAAACCCTCAACCCAAAACCCACCTTCGAAGAGCCTGCGGCTTAAGGATTAGAGTTTAGGGCAGCCTAAACCCTAAAAACCCCAAACCCCCAAACCCCAAACCCCTAAAGGCAGCTGAGCTGAAGAAGTTGAGGGGGCCTGCAGGGTTCGGGGCCGACCCCTCCCCAAAGCCCTTTAGGCTTTAGGGTCTAGGGTTTAGGGTGTAGGGGTTTAGGGTCGAGGGATTAGGGTCTAGGGTCTAGGGTTTAGGGTCGAGGGATTATGGTCTAGGGTTTAGGGTTTAGGGTTTAGGGTCGAGGGATTAGGGTCTAGGGTCTAGGGTTTAGGGTTTAGGGTCGAGGGATTAGGGTCTAGGGTTCCCTATAAACGGCGAACTCTTCTAGAGACCCATAGCACCCTTGAAGCAAACCCGAACCCTTATAGATCCTCTTAAGGGTAGTTTTTTTGGGGTTCATACCCATACGAAACCTCATAGATCCCCTGAAGGGTAGCGATTGGGGTTCGCGCTTGACAAGGT
Source organism: Symbiodinium necroappetens (assembly GCA_905231915.1). Lineage (NCBI taxonomy): Eukaryota > Dinophyceae > Suessiales > Symbiodiniaceae > Symbiodinium > Symbiodinium necroappetens. The sequence continues at coordinate 4,470 of CAJNJA010016931.1, read as the reverse complement.
TATTTATGCATAAGGCTTATCGGGCGTTTACAGGGAACGCTAAACCCCAAAGGGGTCCCCGCGCGACTGCGCCTCATGACATGAGCTTCCTTACCTCGGCCCCGGAATCATGCAAAGCCTTCAAGGAAAAATCCCTCACGCCCCAGAAAGCCCACCAAATGATCGGGAAAAACTGCAAAACAGATCGTCGCAGAGCTCTGGGTTTAGAGGTGCAGGATCGACGATGCACTGTTTGGGTTCTAGGGTATCAGCTCGACGTCCTGCCCGGCCCTGCACTGAATAGCGTTCTCGCCGCAGGGGCACTCACCGTCATGTACCAGGCAGAGCTCGCGAGAGCCCTTCACCACACCGTTGAGTCTGTAGTCCTGGCCCCAACAGAAGCACAGAAGCAGAATCTTCAGGAAAAAAGTCACATACGCAGCGCATAGATGCAGCAAAAATCCACAGATGGCGCAGGGTTAACCCCTATTTGTGTGCACGGACTAAGCTTCCTAGAAAGGATCCACTCTGTTCCTTCCTACCCCGTTGAATATATACAAAACATATATATGTATATATACATACATACATACATACATACATACATACATACATATATATATATATAGATAGATAGAGATTTGTGCTACAATAGGCTGTCGGATGTCAACTTGGGATCCCTTGAGAGCTTTGAAGCCTCCGGTTCCCGCCCGGTAAGAATCACATGTGCATCGCCGCATAGAAAAAAACACATGCACGCATGGGTAGTTCTCTAAATTAGGGTCCCTTTTAGGGTCCTTTTTATAAGGGTGCCGTACTATATTGGGGACCCAAAAGGGACCCTAGTTTAGAGAACTACCCACGTGCATGCATACATCCATACATACATGCATCCATGCCTGCACGCATACAGGCATAAACACGCAGGCACGCTGTCAGATCACGACATGTTGACTATAACCCTATTCTATTCATTACAGCCCCTACATAGAAAGAACCCTTGTAGTAGCCAAAACCCTTATAGTAACCCCCAAAGGACCCCACAGTACCCAGCGAAAGGAACAGAATCAAAGAAACGCAGCCCTGCGGCCGCCAAATTGCAGAGCTTGCCGCTGCAGGTCATCGGACACTCCACGGCCGACGGCCGGCATTCCGCCCGCTCCTGCCTCCCGGGGTGGCTCTGAGGCTTTCGAAGTGTTGTCAAATAGATGTCTTGTAAAGGTTTTGTAAGCTTCTGATAAGGGAATTAAACGAATCTTCCTTCCCAAAAAGAAACAAACATCCAGGTCTTAACATGACTTTTTCCAAGGGCTGTGCTACGAGGGCGCCTTATGGGATCTTATAAGTCCTAAACCCTAAACCCTACAAGTCCTAAACCCTAAACCCTATAAGCCCTAAACCCCCATTTTTTTCCGGCGAAAGGAAGGGCAGAGAGTCGAAATCCAGCCGCAGCAGCGACCGGCGCCTGCGAACGCAGAAGCTCAAGGTGAACCAGGCGCCCCCTCAGTTTGGGCTTGAAGGTTTAGGGTTTTAAGGTTTAGGATTTAGGGTCTTTTTGAGGTTTAGGGTTTTAAGGTTTAGGGTTTATTTTTTTTGAGGTTTAGGGTTTTTCAGGTTTAGGGTTTAGGGTTCAGGGCTCTTTAAGGTTTAGGGTTTAGAGTTTAGGGCTTAGTGTTCAGGGTTTAGGAGTTCAGGGTTTAGGAGTTCAGGGTTTAGGAGTTTCGGGTTTAGGAGTTCAGGGTTTAGGACTTCACGGTTTAGGGGGTTTAAGCTTTAGATTCTCAGCAGTTGGGACCCCTTACCGGATCCGAATTGCTGCAAGGGTATCAAGAAGACTTCGCATCAACTGTCCTGAATCTGAAGCCCTCAAAGCTTAAGCCATATGCCTTGAACTGCCCTAAATCTCAGGTAGAGACCTTATTCGACTCCACCCCTGAACCTGCACGTCTGCTTCAAAGAAGATCCCTAAACCTCTGGCGATGCTGCAGCTGGCAAAAACCGTGGTTCCAGCGGTTTAGGGTGCTGCTGCCGCTTTGGGAGACTGTCGTAAAGTGGCTTTCAATTGCGAGGCGGACCTGTATTGTCTGCACAATAATCGTAGTAGTAGAGTAGGTAACCTTTGACCTTTTAGGGCGACTATAATCCCCATAACGTCCCAATATGTCCCAAAGGTTAACCCTTAAATAGGCAATATAATGGACACTCATGTCCCTCCGCGCCGAAACAAATGTAGCCCGAGACCCTGAGCCCCATTATAAACCCTTTAAACCCTTCAAACCCTCGAACCCTGAACCCTGAAGCTAAAGGGCCCCACAGCCATAGTGGTCAAGTTCCTGCAAGCGAGGATTCGCATCTAAGACCATTCCCTGCATGACCCGGGGAAGCCTTGTGTGAACCGCTCTTGGGGGCTGGTGGTATGATATGTGACGAGTGTACAATAGCATATAACAGTATATCATACTATATTATGGTAATATGATAGTACATTTTTGTACATTAGAATGCACTATAGTGGGATGTGCCATGCAGAGGTACGCCACAAAGGCAGTTAGTCATACGACACGCCTTTGCAAGTTGTGCCATATGGCTCATGGATGCCGGCAAAGTGACCGCGGAGCAGAGAGCGAGAATCCAGCTAAAGCGTGAGCAGGCCTTAGCGCGCAGAAGTGCCAGGCGTGCTGCCGGTGAAGGTGCAGCCAAGCTGACTGTGGAACAGAGGGAAAGGGCCCAGCGGAGTCGTGAAGGGGCTCTAGCGCGAAAAGCTGCCAAGCTTGCTGCAACTAGGCTCGAAGGTTCTTGCAAGAGCTGGGAGCAGCTAGCGACCGCGCCTTCGCCTGCAAACCCGGCCAATATCGCCTTGACTGAGGACCAGACATCAACAGAAGCGACTGCACCATCAACTACCAACGCCGCCAACACTACCTTGACCAAGCATCTGACAACGTCAGACGCGACCGTGCCAGAAGCCGTGGCAAACCGCGACAGCATCACTCTGATTAAGGATCTGACAACGAAAGGGGCAGGTGCAAGGGCATGGTCTCTGAAAGTCGAGGTTGTCCGCAAGGATCAGGAGCTGAAGTCGACCAGAGATGGCGGCAAGTGGTTCTCAGCCCAGCTACGGGACAAGACTGGAGAGGTTCGCGCAGCCTTCTTCCAACAAGCAGCGGTCGAGGGCTTCGAGGAGCTAGAGCAAGGTCATGTCTTCCAGATCTCAGGAGGGGTGGCGAAGGCAGCAGCATCCCCCAATTCTGGGGTTCAGCTCACTTTCAACAGGCTCACTCTGAATGCGGCCGCCTTCAGCACTGAGGAACTGGAGGATCCGTTTGAATGGACCTTTGTCACCTTTGGCCTTTCGGTTGGTGCAAGGCAGCTTTTTGTGGCCCAGGGACTCCTGCTCTTCCATCGGTTCGGGGCTTTGGGTTTAAGGATTAGGGTTTATATCGGGTTTTCGGTTTAGGGTTCAGGGTCAAGTGATATCGTCATTCTTACCAATTCTCATCAATCAATATATATATATACACACACACGCACATCAATGTATACATATATATACACATACATACCTACATACATACATACATAATAGTGAAATAGTGGTGGTGCTCTGCCATCACTATTGCTTGTATTGCTGCTGCCATGCTAAGAAAGCATCATGGAGCAACTGTGTGCTACCCTTGTCAACCGTTGCTACGCTTGATGTTGTTCTTCTACTGCTACTTTCATAGTTCTTCTTTCGCGAAGACGCGAATCACTATGCTCGTGTTGATGATAGTGATAGCTGTTATGATGTTGATGTATTGCTGTTACTTCTGTTGCTGTCGTTGTCAGTGCCGCTCCTATTGTTACTGCTACTACCACCTCTATTGCTAGTGTTGCTGGTACGATCCTGATGACAACGACGCTTCATAGCGTTTGCAGGGCTACTTTACTAACTTTACTAAGCCCAACACCCTTTGCGAAGCCCCCAAGCCCTAAAACCCTAAACCCTAAACGCCCTAAACCCTAAAATCTAAAACCTTCACCCATCAACCCCTAAGCCTTAAATCCGAAACCCATAACTCCGAAGCCTTAAATCCGAAGCCTTAAATCCAAAGCCTTAAATCCAAAGCCCTAAGCCCGAAGCCATAAATCTGAAACACTATAAGTCTTACAGTATCCCTTTGTAGTCACCCTTGCAATAATCTGTCATGGAACCCGTAAAAACCCTAACCCCCTAAACCCTAAACCCTAAACCCTAATTAAACCCTAAACAATGTAAAGATAAACCCTAAACCCTAAACCTCTAAACCCTAAACCCTACACAACGCAAAGATAAACCATAGGCCGCCCGCGCCAGGCGGCGGCCGGTACCACTGAACGCTACCGCTTCGAGATCTGCTTGCTTTGCCAAGCAGATCGAGTCTGCCAGACCTGATTAGGCACTGCTAGCCATGGGGCACAATAGTAAAATTGGGTACCCTAATCTCCCAGCGCGAGAACCCTGGCGGGGCC
>CAJNJA010016930.1:0-11166 GCA_905231915.1 Symbiodinium necroappetens | reverse complement strand
GGGTGTTTAAAAATAGGCGCCGTATCGTATTGAAATTGAGAAGACGACAAAATGTTCGAGGCCGTCGAAAAATTCGCATGATCTTTTTCTACAGTGCTTTCTTGAGAAATAGAGCTTATCTAGAAATGATTATTGATCTAAAGGTCCTTCCTTGTGTGGGGATTACATAAAATGGTTTTAATATATAAAGTAATATGTCCGCGATGGGTCTGCGAAAAGAAAACAATAATCCGCGAAAGTTGTTATATAATAGACTTGGGCCGTGTAAGATATATAAGGTATGTGCTCTACCAGCCCGTAGTCGTAGAGCTTTTAAGCTCGCTATCTCGCCATGTCGAGATATCTTCTGAAATTATAGTAGATTTAGCGCGACAGCTGCGCGAAAGGCTCTTATTTCTGGAAATAGTTTCTTCATAGATTCTTGTTTTCTTTTCGCAGAACTTTCGCGCGACATATTTAGTAGTAGTCATTGTCGTCGTCGTAGTAGTAGGAGTAGTAGTAGTAGCCTTGGTTTCTGCCTCCCATTTAACCAAGACGAACTTACGAAATAATAGTAGTAGTCGTAATAATAATTGTTGAGGTTCCGACCCTCTAGCCTTGCTGGCAGCTCCACTGTTAGTCTCACTCGGCGGGGGGTCGAAGGTATTCGGGTTTTGATCTTTACGACCCGACATCTGAACCTGATTTCCTCTCTTCCGTAGCCTCAAAGAAAACTCCGTCGCGATGAAACCATGGGGCAAAATGTCCAATCACGCTACACTTTTGCTCACGCACACGATCAACATGTTATTGACTGTTGTCTGCTATGTGCTCCTTGAAAAGGTGTGAAGTCCTACATGCACTCGTTGCCTGAGCCATGTGCTTTATCAGTAACACATGAGAAGTGATCTCCACCTGTACAACTGAACATGGGATTTCACATTCCTCCTTGGCTCTACCGTTAGGTCCGAGCCACACTTCAAACGTTACTAATCTTCAAACAGTACTGACATACGGCCTTAGCCTTGATGTTTCCCGCTCGCCTTAGACCCTTGCAATCTTGACTCCTGTGAACACAGTCAACCCCTCCAGAAATGTAAACATACTTAGAGGGATCTAGAACTACCACAGGATCAGTCTGTGTTGCCTGGGTCCTCGAGCTGAAGCTACTAAGCCCTGGTCTCCGTGCTGAATCGGAACCCTCAAGTGCTACTATAGCTTTGCCCTTGGCGCGAGACTGGACATTTGCGGGGCTTTGAAGGAAGTCCGGTGTCCCCAGCAGTATGCTGGAACTTCCTGACGCACCAGCCTGAGCCTGCATGTAACCTACACTGCCGGGTTGCTACATTGCACGGCCTACTCCTTCGCTCCCGCTGGGCTGCGGCAAGTGTATGTTTATTCCTCCATACACCACAATAGGAGTTGTGGTCACATGTGTATCCTCCTCTGTAGCAAAACCTGTTGTGCACTTATTTCGACTCCGCCTGACCTGGGGCCTTGCCTCATCACCTGTAGGGCTTTCGCTCAGCGCGCTATCGATGGCAGCTGCTACCTGCTCTCGCAGCTTCCTCGACCTGCGGTCTTTCTTGTGGGCATTGACTGCCCGCACCATAGGCTCTTCAGCCGCTCTGCGCCTACAGGGGGGCGCCGCTGGCCTCCCACAGAAAGAGCGTAGACAACACCACGAGTAACGTCGCTATTCCAAGTTCCCATGGCCATTCGATTGGCACTCCGACCTCACCGTCGTCATCCGGCGCACCGGCACAGTTGCTTGCTTGTAGTAGTAATAGTAGGCCTTGAAAGCAAGCAGGCACGCTCGACAATGCCCGAATCGCTACAGGCCCTTCTTGAGGTTCTGATTCCTGTGCCGCCGTATCGGCACCCAGCTGTAGCAGATCGCAGAGGAAACGCGTCCTTGCTACGGATAACATCTTGGTCATTAGGTCTGCTTTCTGGATTTCCCCACGGCAGTGGGTCACTGTCCAGCCCGACTGGACCAGTTGCCTGATTTTGAAACCTCGGACCTTGAGGTGTCTTGTGCGCTGATTACCAGCGCCTCCTATAAAGGAGATCGAAGCTGTATTGTCGAGCATGAGCTCGGCACTTTCACATCGCATCCCTAGATCACGTAGGACAGTGATTAGCGACTCCGCGTAGACGCACCCCTCGACCGCTTGTATCAACTCCGCCTCCGAGGAACTCAAAGCTATCAAGCTTTATTTCGCGGCCTTCCATAGCACTGGTACGCCAGACACCTCCACCACGTGGCCTCCGTACGAGTGCTGGCCTTGTGGAGAGAATGACACGTCGGTAAAGATCCGAAGAGCGGGCGCTCTTGGGTCGGGCCTTAGGTGCAATTTGTAGTCCTTGGTGAAGAATAGATAGGAGAGAAACCGCTTGCCGATAGCGATGGCGGTGTGGGGATCCCGGGAAACCTTTGAGCAAAGGATGGTGGTGGCGAAAGAGATATCGAGCCTCGTTCGTTGAGAGAGCCAGAGGTATTCGCCCGCTAGCTTCTACACTAGCCTGATCGTAGGCTCGTTATGGGCCTGGACATCCTCCTCCTCAGTCATCAATAGCTCTTTGGGACACACAATCTTTGATTTGCATGTCTCGGTGAGGCCGTAGGCACGAACGAGCTCATCCATATAAGCTTCCTGGTCAAGGCTAAAATACCCATTTTCATGTCCTTGAAGTTGCATGCCTAAAAACCTCACGGGGCTCCCAGGCTTTGCCTCACTGAGACCGTCGGTCTCCCATCCAGCTCCACTAGTCAGCCAACCATACAGCTCTCTTGCCGTGACCCCGTCGCTGAGGATCAAGAAGTCGTCGACATAGGTAACGAGATATCCCTTGAGGACTTCTCCCTCCTTGATCCTCCAGATGGAGGCATCTGACTCCCCTTGCTCGAGATGACAGCCTACGAACGCTGCTTTGGCCAACTTGCTGTCCCGGTGTTCTGACCACCAAGCAGGGGCCTCCTTGAAGCCGTACAACACCATTCCCAGCGAGTAATACCATTCCCAGCGAGTAATACTCGCCAGGGCTTGCTAAACCCAGTTCCACAAGCCAACGAGGGGGCCTCAACATGTAGCGACGCGCCGCGTGACTTGGGATGGGCGTGTTGGTAAACGCCGCTTTGATATCTGTGGTGAACGCAGACCATTGATGGTGGGCCGCCTGTGTCAGGGCGGCCCTGACCAGTTCTGCCGGGGCTCCGGCTGCGTACAAGGAATCAGCATCCACATGTGTAGCTTGATTGCCGCAGCCTACCAACCTGCACTTTCTTTTGAACAGACCTTCGGAAGGGTCACCCGGAGCCTTCACAGTGAAGACCCCTTTGAGGGATATAACGCTGGTTTCAGGGTCGGAGGTCATGGCACGGGCCTCGCCTCCAAAATGGCTTACGAGGACTCCTTGCTTCTTGAGGGACTGGAGCTCCTTCTCAATCGCCGGCTTCCATCTCTGGAGATTGGCCCTTACCTCCTCTTGAGAGGCTGTGTGAGTCGCACTAAGTGGCTCTGTCAAGCCCTCCAGCAACTGCTCCAAGTCCTTTATGGCGGCTGCTTCAGTTTTGCATACCTGAGGGCCTTCCTGCACAATTGTGTGATCCCTCAACGTACCCCCAACAGTCTTGATGCTGGTGGGATTGGGCAATGGTACTGGCAACCTCACTGGCCTTGAACCTTCGGAACGCGGCTGCTCTTCTTTAGTGGTGACTGCCCTGACCTCTGGCGCTGGGGGTCCTGGAGACTGAAGGATTTGAGGAGCTTGACCCACTCCTTCAGACTCCTCCTCAACCAGAACAACGCGTAGGATCACCATCTCGTGGATGTTGCGGATGACATCGTGCACCGAAAACATGAGCATACGGTCCGGGAACGGACCCTCTTCGGCTGGGCCGTCGTCTGAAAAATCCATGACCCGGGCTACGAGAACTGGGCCTTGGGGCGCTTCCACAAACCCCGCGGGATCCCTTCCCCAATCTCTCTGTTGGAACACAGTCGCCACCAGAAGGGCATTGCGGCCGATGCTGGATACAGAAATGGGTCTTCGTCGGCCCCACCCAACACACGCTGCCACCTTTCAAACCTAGCTTCGAATTGCTCTTCATCGAGCTGGCACAATTCGGCCCACTCTTGGCCACTCATGTGTGCGTACCTAATGTTCAGGCCTGCCCTCCTGGGTCGAGGTTGAGCCCTTGGTCGGGCTCTTGGCAGTTGTTGTGGGCAGGGACCCACAAGCTTACAAACGGAAGGCAACGGTGGCTCGAAAGGGATCCTAAACCCCAAGTTCGCAAGCTGAGCCTGCTTGGATTGAGAGAGGCTCCTAGAACCCAGAGGACTATAACCCGCTATCACCCAGTTGGTCGCCGGTAGCACTGCATGCCTCTGCTTCGGATTGAAGGTCATGGTAGCCTGAGTGAGCGGGACAATCAGCCCTTGGTGCTCTCATCTCTTAGCGTCTAGACAGGCGTGCGTCGGCTCTTCAATAGCCGGGCCTTCGATCCACATGGATCGGGTGGTGATCTGGGCAACGTGGTTCACAGATCCTGGCTCGTTCCGCACATCGCGGTGCATTGCTACCTCTGGTACGACTACAACCGTGAGTGCCGTCCAGGTCAGTGCACCTGGATCACCTGAAGAGTTTCTCCTCAGATACTCATTCAAGTACCTGCAAATCATTGGGTGCACGTCGCTGGCTCTGGTGATCCCTTTCAACCCTCCATGGCTGTACGCCCCTAAAATCACAGCGAAGTCCATGGCTCCTCTGTTCGTCCTGCGGGTCCCACCCTCTACACCACCAAACGCAAGATCCAACAGCCGTCCACAGTGATCGGCCGTGTACAGGCCCGAATTCATCAAATCCGTTGCGAACGATTCTGATGGCAGGCTTATAGTACATACCGCACGCTTCCCAATGACTCTGCGGGATGGAGCTGGTGCAGACAGGGGTCCATCTATAGGGGGCTCATGTTCCGGGGGCTCTGCCTGCAACACCTCTTCGCCTCCAAGCTCGGCCTCCGGATCAACCAACTCTTCAAGGCACCTGACATTCTTGGCAACCAGATATGCCCCAGAGGCGGCACGAAGCAATACGTGTCCCCCTTCTCGGGGTGAGACAAAGGTAAATGGCATGTTCCCAGCGCACGAACGGTCGTTTGGACTTCCCAGTGGGATGCTTGCTCTTGAAAATGACCTTCTGCCCGAACCTAGGAATCCTTCCGGGCAGCTGCAACAGTCGGTGCCGATGCTCGGCACAAACGAACTCCATGGCCGATGGTCATTGCTCCATACCCAAACCTGAGGAGGCAAGATGCAACCGTGCACGCGCCTTCGCCCAACCCACAAGCCTCTCAGCTAGGCCATTGGATTTGGGGTCGTCGCCTTGCGTGAACGAGGGCTGTATCAGCTTTGACTGCAACCAATCCATACCAGCCTTTGACATCAGCTCTTTGGCCCTATCGGTGTGAACAACCTTTACAGGGAACCCAAGCCGTCCGCATTCGGTGACAATTTCTTGCAACCCTACTAGGATCTGAGGTCCCTTTCGTGACTTCAACGGAACCACAAACCTCAGGACTTTGTTTGCACCTGTGAACAGCAGCTGGGCCAACTCCTCATCGAACTGCTCATCTGTCAAGGAGGACACACCTTGATCATCACCTCATGGATCACCATCTGAGGCTTTCTGCTCTGTAACATCATCCACAGGCTCATCTTCAACAGCCTCCTGACAATCCTCAAGGTCTTGCAAACTCGCTTTGAGGCTCTCAAGATCAGGAGCTTCGAACCAACTAAGCACAGATTCTTGCTCGTCTTCATCATCCGGCTCCTCCTGGGCCGTCGGTTCGAGCGGGTCCTTAGGCTCCAAATCAGCTCGAAGCCAGCTCGCCTCTGAGGGCGCATCGTCCTTAACCACAGGCGGCTCGGATTGCATGACCTTTGGCTTGGACTTAGCCTTAGGAACCTTGGCTGGCCTGTTGGCACTTACCTCGGCCTTCGGATCTGCGGCTGGCAATGCAATGTCTGGAACGCGAAGGCCAGCTACCAGCGCATACTTATAGCAGCCTCCTCGATCATCCTTGCCACGCTCTACAAAAGGCACTGTCAAGTCGAATACAAGAGAGTACATCGAGGGGCATTTTACACGACGGTGCTGCAGTCCCAAGGAACCTGACATCACGTACTAAAGACAGTCCCGCCTGAACAGGATATGGTGGGCAGCAATATGCCGCCTCCACTTTTCCTTCTCCTTGTCGCTGAGCTCCCGCGACGTGGGCTGAGCCTCTTCGGCCTGCGCCTGTTGATGCTCACCTGCTCCTCCTGAGTCGGGCACGGGCATGTCGACTGACTCTGGACAATCGCCGGCACTGCCTTGGCCCTCTTGGTCAACACCTGTCGCCTCTTGCATATGCTCCTGTGCCAACCATGCCTCTGGCGAGCTCGACGGTTGTTCCGCCCCAACTGCATTCACTGTTGGAACCTTCTACCACACACAGCCTGTTGCCAGCGAACCACCAAAACGAGCCATGCTGACCTCACGCCTGAAAACCTGCGGCCAACCATGTGCAACGGGCCCACCTTCAAGTGCAACGCCTGCTTGCGAACCTTGCTTGACACCTGGAGAGAAACCTAGGTTGGTGCATACCTTCATGGGGCGAGTGGTGCCCTCAACACCCTGACCACTGTCAATGATCAAGTCGCTGCAGTTGCTCCATTGCTGGAACGGTTCCACTACATCACGCATCCAACACTCATTGGCCCCTTCTGGATACACAGCATGGGTCTGGCAGATAGGAACCCCTTCTCCACGAGACAAAGATGCAACAGTCCAAAGCCACATGGGCTGTAGCGCCGTCAACACATCATCGTCAATTTTGGCCTGGAGCGCAGCTGAAATGCCTGGCTCCCCCCACGGGTGCTGAGCGGAACACAACCTCACGGTCTTTGAATCCTCAACCTTCAAAACACCCCATGTCTTCATAGGCGTATCGGCAACAACACCCACAACCCGTCCAGTGAACGCAGCCCAGCAGAGCACCTTCCACACCGAAGGGCTGACTATCTTTTCACGGGTGACACCGAGCTCAACAAGCTCGACCTGGCGGTCAATGCACATGCGCTTGAGAGAAGAGTCGGCAGGACTCGAACTCAGGTGCAGCAACCAGTCATGAGACTGATGCATTCTCTTCCGAACTCTTCTGTTGAAGGGGAGTGCTTTGAGAAGCTCCCATCCATTGGCGGTCTTGAGATCCACGGCAAGCCTCGTTACGATACGGTCCGGAACACCCTTCAAAAACGGCATCAACTGAAGGAGGTCCAACGATGCACCATAATCCCCGCTTCCAACAAAGGCATCAATGACATCTGTTAGGCTCAACCCTTGTATACCCTTCAAGTACGCCTGTACCTTCTTCAGCCTACCGGTGAGCTCACCAAGCTTGGCGCTCTCCAGCTCCCTGATCAAACACATGGCCTGCTCACGAATCAACTGCGGGCATCCTCCCTTCAGGCTCGTCTTGAGGCGGCCTAGGCGGGGGTGCGTTAGATGCATTCCGCCTTTCCTGGACCAACGCACTGAACAGTCAAGCTAATCAACGAGGCAACCTAAAGGGAGAATTGTCTGAGTGGTGCCCTCCCCAGTACTGGGAGCCACCAGAGAACCCCCAGGAGTTTGCTTCCAGGTCTGCCTTTGGTCACCAGCAAGCGACACTGTGCAGGGCACGAGGTCCTGTCCCTCTGCAGAAGCCATGTCCAACACCGCATGCGTAGCTCCAGAGTCCAGCAATGTTGTTTGCTCGGAACTCCCCGCCTCAACAACGCTGCTAACTGCTCGCACGGCGGGACCTCTGCCATCCAAAACACGGGCTTCTAGATCCTCAAGCTGGGCCTATATCTTTGCTGCTGCAGCCATAGCGGGCCCTTCTGCACTAGCACCTGCCTCCGAACCACCTCCCCTTGCTGATCCCCCTGCCGAGGGCGGCTGGTGAGTAGCAGGGTCCGAGGTGTTTGCGCTAGCATGAATAGCTTCCCGCAACACTCCTGTGGCATCTGACAAAATCTTGCGAAGACCTGGGTCCGAGCCCTTGGGTTTCTGGGTGGGGTCGGTCCTTGCAGACTTGGCAGAGCTTGCTCCATCATCACGCTTGGCCTGACCTGTCCCTTGAGCATTGGGACACGAATCTCGGCGATGCCCCTTGGCTCCACAAGCCATGCACCTGTCAGCTCGGTCTTGCTTCGGCACTTGGCTCCAGTCGTGAGTGAACTTGCAATCTTTTCCCCTCTTACACCCTTTAGCTTCATAAAACCATTTGCACAGCTTCTTGGGTGAATCGCCACCTGTAGCTTGACCTGCTCCCTTCGGTGACCTTGCTTCTTTTGGGGCGGCTGGGGAGGTGTCATTACCTCCTGTAGTGCGGGCATCAACCTGCCTCACAGTCTTATTGGCCTCGGGTTTCACACCCGGCGGGCTGAGCGAGGGACTCTCTATGACCCTCGATACTGCTTCCAACTCCATAAGGAGGTGCTCGAAGTACTCGTTGACCTTAGTGCCTGTTGGCTGGGTGTCCAGATGCAATGACGCCCTCACCAAGTTGATGCGAAAGCTCAGGCTCAGCAACGAACGAAGCACGCTGCCGGTGATCGACTCGAGAGCCTGGATGCTCAACGCTGCATCTGGCTGTGCTCCTCCTAAGTCTGTGAGCCTTGTCATCCAGCGCTTCCACATGCGAAGCTTCAACACTACGTCTATGGGGCTATCTGCTGGCCTTGGATGCTGCACCTGCTTTAGCGTCTCTGACCTTTCTACAACTCCTCCTGGCTTATAGATGACGTGTAGTTTGCACAGGATGTTCAACACTCCACTCACCCTCGCAGAGGACAGTTCGGCCCTTACGCTGTCAGAGCACGCCTGAATGATCAAGTGCTCCATCCGGTGCCTAACCCTAGCCCACTTGGGCTCCTTGTCAGTGCTTGACTCCGGTTCACGAAGCCTGACTCTTGCAATGGGGGTCGCTGGCACAAACTTATCGTTATACCATTCCCTCGCCTCCTCCAACACAACTCGCCAGCACTCACCAGACGTGTCTGACAAATCGCTCATGGAAGGCTTCACTACATGAATCCAGTCTGAAAAACCCAAAGCCCCTTCTAAGGTCGGCGGAGGAAGCTTCACAAGTTCCTGAACACCCGGGCGCACTACTTCTGGTCCTGCACTGGAGGAAGTCGACGACAACCCGGTCCTCGACGCAAGATCTGTAACTACGCCCAGGAGCTGCACAATCCCGGACATCATCGCTTCTAGGGGGTTTCCACTCCCACCTAGTGCACCTGCGCCTGTGGCGGGACCTGCTGCACTGTTCTTCGGCACACCTACAGAGCCTAAACCCAAGAACGGAGCGGGACTCACGCCCGATGTCGCAGAGACCTGTGGAGGCATTGTAGCTGCCTGTACTGGTGGAGTTGGCGGGGGTCCTAAACCATACTCTAGGGCTGGGACAGGAACCCCTTGACCCTTTGCACTTGCTGAGGAAGCTCCGGCGGCATGTTCCTGGCCTTCGACCCTGGTGCCTACGCGCATATCTCCGAGCGGGAGCCTCTGCGATGCTGGCAGGACTGGAACCTGAGATGAATACCAGCCATCTGATGGCGCCACTACAGATTTACCGGGAACCTGCTGAACAAACCCCATAAGGTTTCTCTTCAACCCACTAAGCCAACTTCCCTTTGCAGCATGGAGACCAGCACCTTCTAAAACGGAGTCCACACCGGACGATGCTACCTGTCGAAGCATCTGGTTCTCTTCTACCAAGGCAGCTACCCTACTTTGCAGTTCGGACTGTACAACCATAAAGGCTTGCATCTGTCTTCGAACCTCAGCCTGAATAGCTTCAGCCTGCCCGGACTCAGAACTCGACGAGTGTGGTAAAGGTGGGACCCCTACTGCACCCAGATCTTCTTGAGGACGATCCACCCTCCTGTCACTGTAGAAAAGTGGTGCTTCTTGCTCCATCTCCCGAAGTCGCCTTGCCTGCTGAGGTGAGAACAGCTCGGATCCGGAGGCCTGCTGTGCCTCGTCCACATGCTGTTCTACCTCAACAGGTTGGTCCTCAATACCTGCTGAACCCTCGGTGACATATCCAGTCCCAACAGTCCCTGCTGATCTTACTTCCTCCTGTCCCAGGAAACTCGTAGCTGTCGCCACCTTAGCCGGCGGGATCATGCCTTGGACCTTTGCCGCCACGTTCGCCATCACGCGACCCGCCGCAGTCCGCAGATTCCCGGCTACAGGCTCACCTACAACCCTTCCAGCTCTCTCAGTGTTCCCACCACTTCGAACTTCCTGCCTCTCGGAGGAGGGTCGAATCTCACTGTCCATGGACATTGGACCCATCGTCCCATATGTCCCATTCAGCTGCGGAGTATTCGCGCTAGCGACTTGGGCGCCCATAACCTGTTGAGGTTCCGACCCTCTAGCCTTGCTGGCAGCTCCACTGTCAGTCTCACTCGGCGGGGGGTCGAAGGTATTCGGGTTTTGATCTTCACGACCCGACATCTGAACCTGATTTCCTCTCTTCCGTAGCCTCAAAGAAAACTCCGTCGCGATGAAACCATGGGGCAAAATGCCCAAATACGCTACACTTTTGCTCACGCACACGATCAACATGTTGTTGACTGCTGTCTGCTATGTGCTCCTTGAAAAGGTGTGAAGCCCTACATGCACTCGTTGCCTGAGCCATGTGCTTCATCAGTAACACATGAGAAGTGATCCCCACCTGTACAACTGAACATGGGATTTCACAATAATAATAGCCCCGCCTTAAGCGACCCAATTTCTGGATAAAATTATTATATAATATACATTATGCTGAAATTCATTGAATGATAGTAGTAAAGTTATATTATTTTTCTTAGTTGTCTTTTTCTAACGAAATTAGAATGTCTATTATTCTCGGAGAAAAATAAAGTATTCTCAGATTAATCGAATGAAATCTTTATTAATATATAATAATATAATATGAAAATTTAATTTGAATATTATATTTATTAAGCTGATTCTCATTCGAATTATTGAAGAATCTATGAAGAAACAAAGCAATTAAACTAATAAAAATGATGATAATAAGAATAAGAATATCGATTATAAATATAATTTAGAATAATATTTATTCTTATGAAATCTTGA
>CAJNJA010016929.1:0-11166 GCA_905231915.1 Symbiodinium necroappetens | reverse complement strand
GTGGAGCGCAAGAACGAATACTGTTCACCTAGCCTGCCCGAAGCACAACACAGCAGCAGGGCCCGCCGGCGGCGCAGGAAGGTTCAGCAAGGCCGGCGCCGGTGCGGTCGACGCCCCTGCCGGGGACTCAGCCTTGGGGCTGAGAGCCGCCGCCCTGGCTGCGGACCAGGCGTCCCACTGAGAGCGAGCTTCTCCTCCGTGTGGAGGAGAACCGCCCGTACCGACGGTTGGTCGCCCGGGGCGACCCTGAACTCGGTGTTGGTGGCGTCGTCCCGGAAGTCGGAAGCCCGCGATGAGAGGGTCGATGACCGTCGCCTTCTTCGGCGGCGGGAGGGGGCCAAACCATGGCGAGGACTCTGTCGCCCTCGATGCGACGCCCGCAACGGGCGACCGGGTCGTCTTCTCCACCGCGGCGGGGCTGGTGCACCACCCGAGCCCACGGCCCCAGGCGAGCTAGGTAGTACTCCCGGCGGCAGTACGTGCCCGGCGCGTAGATGCCCGTCGAAACCACGGGCCACTCCAAGACCCGGCGGCGGGCTGGCTCGAAGGTGAGCTCCTCCGACGGGACGGCGCCAAACATAGGATCATCATCGCTGTCGCCCGTCTGGAGCCCAATTGGGGGCGCCACCTGGCGGGCAGCGCCGGCAGACCCCACAAAGTGACCCGGCGTGTCCTCGCCGAGCCAGTCGATTTGGACGCGAGCCTACCGCCACATCGCCAGGAGCGCCCGGCGGTCGTGGACCCGGACGGCCCGTGGCCCGGCGAGCGGAAGCCCTGGAACCACAAGCGGGCGCAGCGGACGAGGAACTCCCCGGGGAGGGAGTCGCGCCCCACCAGGCGCAGCATGCGCGCCGCGCTGGCCGACAGCCCGTGACGGGCGCATAGCTCCCAGATGGTGCGCCCGTCGGCGAAGACGAGCGATGCCAGTCAGACTGGTCGCCAGGTCCAGGTCGCCCGGGTCGCCACCTGCCGTCCACGGCAAGGTCATGTAGCCCTCGGCGATCGGGCGGGCCATGGCTGGCGGCACAGGCGTGGGCGACAGAGGGGTGGCGAGGCAAACGCAGGAGCTAGAAAGGCTAAGGCCCATGCATAGCTCCCAGCAGGTGGCGGTCGCGGTCTTAGAGCAACCAAGCAGAGGGCCCCCCCCTTTCCCGGCGAGTGGCCACTCATGAGTCAGACTCGGAGGTCGACGAGGCTTTGTGAGACGACGGCGAAGACCCCGACGCCCGCGACGAGGAGCCCGAGGAGCTTTCGACGGCCTCGCTGCATTCCTGGAGGAAGCAACGTCTGCAGAAGGCCGTTTTCGGAGGGGGGCCGAAAGCGGAAAGAACTGGCGTCCCCCATAGGGCCAGCCGCAGCCCAGGGCTCGCCATGCCGCCCGGTCGGCGTTGTGGTGCTGGTCCTGGACCGCCCTTTCTCAACCGTGGAAGTCCGGTCCTTGCCGGTACGCCCCACGAGTCCGCCCCCTGTTCCTGCACCGGTTCCGGGGCAGCCAACTGTGCCCCTTCCCTGCGCCCTGCTGACCCGAGTCAGCCGGCGCGTCTGCCAAGGCGAGCGGGACGGCCAGCCGATAGGGCCAGGGCCAACGGCGCCGACCCTGGACGACCATCCGAGCAGCTGTATGACTGCCATCATGATGCCCCTGAGAACGTCGCCCCGGCGACCCGGCAGGCATGTCCTCCGAAGGTCTGCCGCTCCACCCCGGCGGAGTCGCGGTAGATTGTTTCGAGGCCCGCCGCTTCCAGGACGCCCCGCAAAAACGTCACCGACTCATCCTTGGACCGAGTGGCCCCCCCCCCTCCGGGCAACAACGGCCCAGACGAGGCGAGGAGGCTAGCCGCCCCCAGGCGGGTCAGGTGCCTCATAGCCGCATGCACCGGGCACAGCGGGTGTCGCGTTGCGCCACAGGCGCACCTCAAAGACCGGCGAGTGAGCGTCCTCTCGCCCCCCGTGGCGGTCTTGTGCAACGGCAAGTCGAGGACGACGAGGCCGGGCGAAACGATCATGTCGCCGACCCTGGCGGCAGCCACCTCGATCTCGCGGAGCATGAACCAGACCGCCACGATGAAGATGTGGGCGGAGTGCGCCGGTTTGCCCGGGTCGAAAGCTGCCCTGTCGGCGTAATCGACCAGCGGCGCGAGGGCCGGGAGCGGAAACGCCTCCTTGAGACGAGACCCGGGCAGCCCCCTGACGATGGCCTTCGTGGCCCTGTTCGCGAAGCGGCGAAGCAAAGGGTCGACCTCGCTGCGGCGGTCGTGTTCCTGGTACCGGAAGGCCGCCAGGAAGTACTCCTTGGCGCTGCGGTACGCCCCGGGCCGTAGGCCGCCCCAATCACCTCCAACGTGCGGGTCGTGATGGGCCAGGCGGGTACTCGACCCTCGAAGGCCAGGCGGTTCCATGTGCGCAGCCGGGACTCGTAGGACGCCCTGGTAGACCTGGCGAGCATGTTGTCACGTCTCGCTTGACGTTGGCCGGGCGAACTGCCTCCACGCGGCCGCCAACGACGCGCGTGCCGCATCCCGGCGGACAGGCAGGTCCGGTCGAGAAGGCCCGGCCCCGACCAACGCCAGTGCCGAGGTTTCCCCGGCGGGCGGCGGTGCCGCCAGCATGGCCTCCAAAGCCAACGGAGAGACCCGCGCGGGCGGTGAGATCTGCGATGTTGCGGGCCCCGGCCTGGGCGAGCAACGGGAGCGCCTCGGACTGGCCGGTCCTCTCGGCCAGCGCGACGAGCTCTGCGAAGGAGCCCTAGGAAGGGCCCATGGTGGCGACACTCGAGCCTCTGAGCCTGAAGCGCACAGGCTTGAACCTAAGAGCCGTAGAACCCCTTAAGGAATCGAGTCGGGTGGGAGGGAGGGGGGGCGGGGAGAGGCGAGGCAGCAGGACACGCGCACTCACTCTTTTTCCGGCGGCTCCAGACGCATCAAATAACTCGCAAAATGAGGGACACAGGCGCGAGCCCGGCTCTGGCGGCAAGCTTAAACAAAAGAAGTCCAGGCGAAGATGCAATAGACGGCCCGGGCGTTGGCGGGGGCGGCCCCGCCCTAGGCGAATCGCTGTGCCGGGGTGGGCGGCGCACAGCGCTGGCATTCGTGATGCTCGTGAGGTCGGCCCAGCATCGGCGGGTAATTGACTGGCCGCAAGCACCTAGCGCGATCAGGGCAAGGCTGTCCCCGACGATGGCTGCCAGGACATTTCACAAAGCACCAGCCGATCCACTGCGTGAAGTCGGCCGGGCGCTCTCTGGGCAGGCGGCGGCCCCTGAAGTTGTCGGGCAGGGACCTGACGATCACGCCCGCCGAAACGCCCTGTGGGGGGCGAACGCCCCAGAGGCGTGGCATCCTCGAGTCGCTCCGCCTCCTCCCAGGTGTCTGCCGTCCACCCCTGCACGGCGAACGGGATCTCCTTGTGGCGAAGATCCGTATCAGGTGCTCAACGGCGCCTGCGGCCGGCGGCTCTGATTTCTGGTGCCATAGCCCGCCCAGCCGACGCGATCCAAAGGCGGGAAGGGCGACGTCGGTGGCGGAGGAACCCCGGCGCATGCAGACGCAGGGCCCGCCGACGAACCGGTACCCGAGAGGAGGATGCCGAAGGCACCGCTGGAGCCAGTGGAGGGCGGATGAAGCCGCCGACGACGAGGGCCGTGGTGCCACAGCCGGGGTGGTGACCTCGGGCTCCGCCCCACTCGGGGCCGTGGGTCGTCTGGCGCCGCCGGGGCGGGAGGCGCCGTGGTGACCTCAGGCGCAGAATGCTGCCCGCCCAGCTGGGCGCCGAAAGGCTGGCCGATCTCCGTGCCGACCAAGTGCGGCGGCGGTCCCTTGGGCTTGGCCCGAGCCAAGGCCGCGTCGTCCGCCGCCTGGCGCTGCTCCGCCAACTCCCTGGCGATGCTGCTCTCGATGGCGTCCTGGTAGGTGGCGCCGTCGTGCAGCAACCGGAGGCCAGCCCTGCTGCGGGCCATCTGCTCCTAGGCCGCCCGGCGGAGGTACTCTTCGGGTCACCGGACGAGGAAGCTGCTGCCGGCCCAGGCGTAGACTCCTGCTTGGGCACAGTCTGGTGCCGAGTCGCCGCAGGGGGGCCCACCGGCTCGAACCGGGAGCTTTCTTTAGTGGAGGTCGGGCCGGCGTGTCGTCCAGGAACTTGATGGGCCTGTCGGGATACGGCATAGGCGGCGCCTTGGTCGACGAAGCCTCCTTGGGCACGTCGAGAACCAGTGCCGGGGGAGGCGCCTTCTTGAACGGCGCCTTGGGCCCGGATCCCGGCGTAGTCGACGAGGACGCCCCCGACGCAGGCGTGCCAGACGACGCCTTAGCCTTGGCGGCCGCGTCCTGCTCGTCGAGGAAGATCTCCAGCGACGTTGGCGGCTCGGCGTCGAGGTCGTCGTCGGGGACCGGCTTGGAGGCGGCCATCTCCGCCACAGCCGTGGCGTCCTGTTCCTGTCAGAAGGTCCGGGCGGTGGCCGGCGATGGGCCCGGGTCCACGACGCCCAAGTCGGCGCCACGTCGACAAGGGGCTGCTCCTCAGCCAGCCTAAGCGCCCCGACGAGACGATGACGGTCGTCACGCGACAAGGCGCGAATGGCCGTCGCCAAAGCCTCCTGGGTAGTATCGCCCACGAAGGACGAAAAGATAACCTCGCCGGCGGTCTGGACGGCGACATCGTGGGCGTCGAAGGCGACGATCGGCGCGACGTGCTCCGTCTGGGCCTCGCCGTCGACGAGGTCAGCGCCCAAGAGAGGAGCCCCGGCGCGATCAGCCAGGAGCTCTTCCTCCTCGCCGCTGGAAGGCGGCACGCCCATCACTGGCGGGGCGATGTCGTCGTCGCCCGCAGTTGACTCGACCAATGCCGGCTCGCCCGGTGTGGGCGGCGCGGCGTTCTCCCCGGCTGGCGAGCCCGGCGTGGGCTGCACAGCCGCCTCTTCAACCAGGCCAGGCGTGGTTGTAGTCGATGGTGAAGTCGACGTAGTGGGGCCCACCACGTCGAGGCCCGCCGCGGCGGCAAAATCCGCCCAGGCGGCGGCATCACCAGACGAGGCGCCGAAGAAGGCCATGGTATCAGGCGAGAGGCGAAGGGAGCAAAGGAAATCGAAATTGGTCGAGCCAAGAATGCTTCAGGGCTCGACCGCTGGTGCTTGTACCTACACACACAAGTGTGTTACACAACAACCGGTGCGCAAGCCTTATGCACATGTGACTGTTGCTTATTACGCGCTTGCGCTCCCATTTGTTTATGCCGGCCCTAGTCTGGCTAGCTCTTCGATGGTTTAGGTCTCCGCTCAACTGCCCACTGCACGACAGAAACTGGCAAAAGGGTACATGCGGTTCTGCTGAGAGACGACTTGCGCTTCCGCCGTCTGGATTTCTGCGCCTCGGCCGGCAGTCTTTCTGAACCCGGACCCGCTCAATTCATCTCCAATCGCAATTTGGTGGAAAGCACAGTGGCATTGGAGTCTGCACTAGAGCGTTAGCCCAGTGTGCAAGACAACGCGTCGCCAGTGTTCCGCGGTGTCACTGCCGAGGCGCACTCACCGGTGGTAGCGCCGAGTCCCTCCTCCGTTCAATCGGGGGCAAACGGAGCCCAGAGAGGCCGAAGCTCCAAGAGCTGCAGCCTGATTCCACAGAGAGATCAGTCTCGCACTCTGTCAGAGTGGACACGCTTCCCTGAAAGACTTGCGAAGCGGATTTCGCAGCATGATCGGCAGATCTTGAATTCTGGCTTCAGCCGTGTATGCAACGTGGCAAGTCGCCTGTGCCGGCCCCACTTCCACTGGGAGTTGCCTCGGCTTCAAGTCGCGATCAGCTGAAGTTGCAACAGTGTAACAGGCCAAGCCCGACCCTCGCCAGGAGCCTCACAGCCCCGTCCCCAAACCCCTGCGGCCCCTCCACTGCCAAGCTGAGCCAAGCGTCGGTGGTCGCGAGGCTCGCTGCACTCGCGGCCCGGAAGCCTCGGAGTTTAGAGCTCAGGATTAGAAGTGGCAAACATCCGCGCTCTTCACTGACCTGAAAAGACGTCACTGCTCGGCTAACCAACCCGGGATGAGACAAAGAAATTAACAGACTATGGGTGGCCCAGGCGCAGTCCGTGGCCGACCCTCCCGCCTCCCCGAGCTCGCACTTCCTTAAGCAGCGTGGGGTTCGCGTGTAGGCTTCAGGAGTTCAAGAAGCAGTTGTTGGTGTTGGGCTGCGGTCTTGTACCAGTCTTGCAGTGATTTGCAGTGTATGACTGGATGGCCCAGGATTGCAATGGAACTAAACATGCAGATGACGTCCTACGACACAGCGTGAAGGGCACCCCGGCAGCACAGCAACCTACATCCAAGCAGGAAGACACCCACGACCATGAAAACCATGAAGGTAAATTTCCCGTCTTGAAGGCCAGCGGCTGCACGAACTCCCTCGCCTCTTGAAGAATGGCCAAGGCTGGCAGGCGATAGCCTTGGCTGCCTCACAAGGTCGAGAGAGGGCACGCCCGCATATGTCGGAGAAGAAACAGAGACACGAGAGGGTCTTTTCTGCCCGGCCGGCCTTTTAACATGGCCTCACCGGCCCTACGCACGTCTTGGAGCCAAGTCGGCTGCCAAGTTCAAGCAGTCACTGCTTCCTCCTGTCTGCAAGAAGCGAGTCAGTACCTTCAGTCGGGCTTGAGAGAAATGACCGGATACATCCCATGCCGTGACCTGTACAGCCTTCCCCATACCATCTCGTACCCGTGGAAAGGTCTTGCGGGACTGCCCTTCCACCCGCAGCTCCCACTTTTTAAAGCGGAGAAGTCAGCGTTGAGAGCTTCGGCCAATCAGCCGGAGCCCCATCGACTTAAGACCTGTAGGAGGAAGTCTGTCGCGGGGAGGGGCGGCATTAAGGTTTCTCAAGTGTAGTGACGTAGAACTTCAACCGTCCGATTCTAGAAATTACCATTCTCAGGGAGTCAGCAGCTGTTGTAGTCCAGATTGACGGTTTGCCGAATGCTTCTTCTAGCCGAGCCTGCATGCCTGGTTCCAAGTTCTGCAACTCGAGGATTCGAGCCATGACTCATGGTGTTCACAAGATCCAGCAACACCTCACTCAAGATTGCGCACATGATCATTGGACCTTCGAGTCTCACGAGCTTCTTTTCTGGAAGACCTTGTGGGTCTCATGCACATCTTTGCGGTCGCCAAACACATCTATACGTCTGCAACATTGGCCGAAACCGCGCCTGACCGACGCGCACCTCCAGGTGAGTCGGGCGCTTGCCATCCTTCTTCTTACGAATGTAGATGCATGGCTTGTGAGACTGCAGGAGCCATATCCAAAAATGTTTCCCCCGCTTTTGGTTGACGAAGGACGCGTTTACCCTACTGTGGTTCCCAGCAGCTTTGACGTTGACGCGGTGCACGGACCTGCCGACTGCTACCACTACGATGGCCGATGATTGATCCTACCTTCTGACATGGCAACAACATGCTCCACCAGAAAACCCCGTAAGTTCAGATCAAGGAATACTCTGAAATTCTATGTCCTCCTCTGGACGTCGTGTTGGGACAAGGAAGGGCAAGGACCTTCAACGTTAAAACACTACTGACAATGCAGTGAGACCAAACCGACGCCGCTGAGACGCTCCGACGTTGCATGCTGGGCACTTCTGACCGCGTGCTCTGGAGCCTAGTTCATCGTTAGACCCAAAAAGCTGGTAAGTTTCCTACGAAACTGCATGCTGTCCAAGCATGTCCAAGTTTGCAGACAGCCAAGAAACCGACCGTCGGGTTCCTGATGAATCCGAAGTTTCCATCGAGCCATCACACCCTGACACTGAGCCTGAACTTTCGGCGTCCTCATCGGCGGATAAGCTTCGGGAGGCAGCTACCTGGCTAAGGACATCCATGTAGGCATGGAAGCTTTGTAGCTTGCACTGTAGCGCCTGAACGAACTCGAAAGTATGTCTATGCTACATGGGGTTCCAGTGTCAAGCCACAGTTGCGAACTGCGGCACCCGCCTGTGCAGGACCCGCTTGCAGCGCGAGCTGATAGCGCTGGGAATCCAACAAAGCCCGGAGCGCCATCCGCCTGCCGAAGGAGCAGAAGACTAAGAAAGACGTGGGACGTCCGAGGTGGAATGCAACTTCAGAAACCTCCCAGTCTCCGGCCCGGCGGCCTCTTCTGGAACGTGTATGACATGGATGCTTGCAAAGGTTTCTTCCTTGGCTATTCGGGCACTTCGCTATCCGTCGTGGAGGCATGCGGCCGCAAATACTGATTCCTGGTGAAAGGAAGAGCGCTCAATCGCCCTGCACGCCGACCAAGTGGCAAAAGCTGGCGGTCGTAGCTTGCAGTTGCCTGCATCGGGATTTGCATATTCCTCTCTCCTGCTCCGAGGCACACGCTCAGGGTTGCACCTGCAGCGAGTGTGGTCCTGATGCGAACCGGACCACACCTCGGCCCAGGCTTTCGGTGGCTGCTTGACTACTTGGGCGATGTGTGCAAGATCCAAAACATGTGCAATCAGCATTGCCCGTGGAGAGGTCATGTCACGTAAAGTAGCATGGTTCACCGGAGATCACTAGTCCTATCTTTACGAACGGGATCTTCTCAGGTCGATGGCCATCATGTACAAAGTCCACAGGCGAGTACCTGCTGAAAGACTCACATCCGAAGAGAGCACTGCGTTGGCATGGCACGGTCTCGAGCATGCTGTATACGCACGTCACCGAAGAGCACTTCCCCGGGATGTTCTGCACTGTGTAGCTCGTATGCCAACGCTTGGAGATGTCTTTGTCCACGCGGGCATTCACACGCATGCCGTCCTGGGAAGCGAGGAGTGCTGATCGTGCAGCTTGCAATAACCACCCGCTACCAGCTATGCTCCATCGAGACTGTATGTAGAGTTCTTGATCCATCAGCCAGAACAGTGTAGTCAGCATGCAAGCTGGTATTCGGCTATCCCTGACAACTAGCACCCGCCACTCCACATGTCACGCAGGTCCTGCGTGGCGCCATATGATACGCTGGGAGTGAAGCCTTTAACCTGGCTTCATGCTCTGGCAGTGCTGCGAAGTCGCGTGCATCGTGCAAGGAAGGCTTTGTAGCTGCTAAGACGAACTTTCAGAAGCGGAGGCAGCATGTTTGGACTTCTTTGGGGGCTGCAGTGCACATGCCCTCATGCCCAGCCTGCTGCACTTCACATCCAGACTTCCGGCATGTTGGGACTACAGCTCACAACTTCAACCCAGGATTAAGGGATGTAGCGCAGTAAAGCTGTAGACACAGAGCATCTGGCCTTGGCTCGCACCCGCTAATTAGGAGTAACCACAGGCGAGCTGAGCGACTGGCTGTGGGATATGTCCTGAGCTGCTGTGAAGAACCCGGTTTCTCAGGCCCTCCCAAGAAGGAACCTATCGGCGATCTACGGTGGCGGTGCAGATTACCGGTTGCTCAGAGTAGTCCACATCACACCTGTTGCCCCTATCTAACTTAATCCTAACATTCTCCAGGTCTCTTGAAATCAAGCATGCAAGGTCCCTGTCGGAAACTGTGCCATTTAGTTCGATTCGCCGAGGCTCGTGTTCAGGTCCAGATTCCAATCCAACTGCGAGTTCAACCCGCCGGTGACAATTCCGATGTCCTCCACCTGAAGGCATTTCAGCGATTGTCAGTGTGGGAGGTGCTGAAACATCAAGTGGCACTGCACGGCAGTTGCTTCAAGATCGGTTTGCAGAACTCAGTAAACCTCCGCTACCTAGTGGCAGTGAAACGCCGATTGATTAAACCAAACTGCAAGAGCTGCGGAACCTCGTGGCGGAAGGCGGCACCCCACTCGCCTGTGGTTTTCAGCCACGAGGCGAGCTGACCACCGCCTGTTGGCAAAGGAACGAAAGTCAATGCATGATGATAGCACACGCATACCCTACCGTCGTACATGTTGCTTTTGAGAGCCTCTGCCATGCTCGAGCTATTTGAGACATTTGTCGGGCAGCTCGAAGGGTGAGATCTGCCCAAAGTGTGCAGTGTGGCCTGTTACATGCTGCGTGGGACTGGGCCGCACATACGTATCATGTAATTCATGTCACCTCCCTAGAGCTACGTATGACGAGACGACACGTGATGCTTTTCGCAGCTCACTCCCACAGGCGATCTCCAACTCGAAGGCCTGGAAGCCGCTGCTGGTAGCCCATGGAGAGCAGCTGCTGTGTGCTGTCCGCCCCCTCCGCACTCAGAGCAGGGTCCTGCCGGGCGACGATGTTTGGTGCCGCTTGAACCCCCACTGCAGAAGCACTCTGCGGTGATTCAAAGAACTGCCAAACGGCTGAGAATGAGCAACCCAACAAAACTTGAGGAGGACCAAGCTTCATATGCACGAACCCGGGAGAATAGACACTTATTCTGCCACCCATGCGATGGGGCAAGCGACTTGCCTTACTCTATAATATAGTCCCAGAAATTGCCAGAAGTGTCAAGGTCCTTCCCGGTCTTGCAGAAAGCCCTTTTTTCGTGTGTATCGCTCAGGAAGACTGAGAGCTGGGTCGAGAGCCTCCAGGCCGAGCCGGAAGCCACCGCCAATGCGAGGGAAGCCCAGCCTTTCTTTCGCGCCCGACTCCAAGCTGCACGAAGATGCACGAAGATGCCACGAAGTTTCTGGGCCCCAAGCTGCAGAGAGACGGTATTGTCCGTGGTGAAAGGAAACCTCCACAATGTCATGCCGAGTCGTACTGTTTTACCATGACCTGATATACCCTGCTGCTCAAACACCCGCATGGAGCGCAACAGGCACTTGCAGTCTGAGGCACCCGGTGATGGCATTCTTCGTCGCATCGCTCTCCGCGAGGCCACCGAAACCAAACGTCCTTGGCCCATGCTGTGATCGGCGTGTTCCACACAGCGCCCTACAATGGTGCCACCATCAGCTACCGACATGCATGGGCGCCTGACCCGGACAATGAACATGAAATTACGCCTGGTGGAATCTCTTTCAAAGGAACTTGAATGAACCAAACGAGGGGTGTAAAATCTTACAGTACATCCCCCAATCCGGGAGCATGTGCACCTCAGCCCGAACCATTGCAAGCCCCGGCACAACAGTTCCAGGGGGATCTTGCGAAACTGAAAGCCCGGAATCGGCACCTGCCCAGGTGCATAGTCTTGCCCACTCGGCTTTGGGTGCGCCAAAGCCGCTCGTAGACACTTGCAGCACGTGTCGAAA
>CAJNJA010016927.1:0-11167 GCA_905231915.1 Symbiodinium necroappetens | reverse complement strand
ACACATACACATACACATACACATACATATGCATACACATATACACATACACATACACACCCATCACATACATATACATATACATATACATATGCATATACATATACATATACATACACATACACACATACATACATACATACATACATACATACATACATACATATGTTTATATGTTTATATGTACATATATATATATATATAAATATGCGTGTATATATATATATGTACATACGCACTCCTATAATATACTTTAAACTACTATAATATACCCCACAACCCTATTCTAACTGTTAACGCCCCTATGATCTTACACTCTCGAACCGGTCCACCCAAGGCCAAAATTGCCGGCGCCGGCGCCTTGGGAGGGAGAACCCAGGGGCGCTGCAGCACCACGGGCTCCTCTCGGAATTCGAGACCCTTTAGGGCTCAGGGTTTAGGGGTTTAGGGTGGTTTGGGGGCTTCGGGTAGTAGGGGATTAGGGTTTAGGGGTGTAGGGGTTTGGGGCTTAGGGGCTTGGGGGCTTAGGGGAATGATTAGGGTAGGAGGGGTTCAGGCGCTTAGGGGATTAGGGCCGGGGTTTAGGGTTTGGGGGCTTAGGGTTAAGGGGTTTAGGGCTTAGGGGCTTTGGGAGTAGGTGGTAGGGGTTTAGGGTTTAGGGGCTTAGGGGATTAGGGTTAAGGGGTTTAGGGGCTTAGGGGCTCTGGGAGTAGGAGTTTAGGGTTTAGGGGCTTAGGGGAGGAGGGGTTTAGGGTTTAGGGGCTTAGGGGATTAGGGCTCAAGGGGCTTAGGGGTTAGGGGCTTACGGGATTTGGGGATTAGGGCTTAGAGTTTAGGGTTTTAGGCTTCGGGGTTTTAGGGTCTTACACGTGCGAAAGCCAAAGGGGGAAATCGATATGACCCTGCTACAGCCGCTCCACAGTTTGTTGTAGCCCCTGACTGGGTTCTTGTTCAGGAACTTAACTAGGTTGGCCCCTCGAAGCCTCTGAAAAATATTCGTACATAAGATCCTCGTAAGCCCCATAAGGGAAAATATAAAATGTCCCAAAGGCCTACCTAGTCAATTTAGGTTACCATAATCGGGATCGATAATGTGGCTTCCTCGTTATAGAATAGAGAAGTTAAATAAATTGAATCTTAACAAGAACCCAGCTGATCATTACGATGCCGTTTTCGAGGACGCTTGGGCTCCTGCTAGGGTTTAGGATTCGGGGGTTTAAGGTGGGCAGGGTATGGATAGCCCGCAAAGCTATAACCCTCAGCCCTAGACTTTCGGCTTCACGTAGACTCCTGGTGGCGAAAGCCCCGTTTCAACAGGCCCATAAAAGTCTAACCCTAAACCCTAAACCCTAAAAAGTCTAACCCTAAACCCTAAACCCTAAAAAGTCTAACCCTAATCCCTAAACCCTAAAAAGTCTAACCCTAAACCCTAAACCCTAAAAAGTCTAACCCTAAACCCTAAACCCTAAAAAGTCTAACCCTAAACCCTAAACCCTAAACCCTGCTCCTGTCTGCATCGCTGTAGCCCGGGCGTGCGCAGCGTGGGTGTAGCTCGACCAGGGCAACAATGCACCTGCAGAAGGACTGAGAATTACGGGCCTGAATCAGTACGCATAGTATCCGCTGGGATTCCTAGGTCCTATAGATGCTCATATTTTAGTCTTTTTTGGGCCCCGCAGCCCTACTCTTATCATCTACTTCTCCAGGCCCCCCACATTACTTTGCTGAGAGCGAGGAGGGCTTCGAACCAACGTCCTGCACCCACCCCAACAGTTTCGAGAACCTCTGCCAGCAAAAGTCGTAAGCCTGTAGACACCGAGGAATACTTCATTCTGGGAACCCCAGAGACATCCGAAATGACGCAGAGCCTATAGATCTTGAAGCCGTAGCTTGATAACCGACAGCAGACATCGGAAGCCAAAGGGTCAACTGTGCAGCTGTTCGTAGCTTTCAGGCTACCAGGGTGCGGTGCATGACCAAGGCATAGACAACGTATGCAGAATGCCCTGTGAAGGCCGGGGCTAAGGAACGCTCTGAAAGCACAGAGTCTTGTGTACCACCGCTTGGTTCTGGCATGAGTCATGGTAGCTTTCCCTTGAAAGTCTCAACTGAAGAGCAGGGGCCTGGACCAAACCGTAAGACTCGGAGCTACAAGGGCTTCGTGGCCTGAGTTTCCCCCTAAACCCCAAACCCTAACTAGCGCTCCCCCCCTCAACATTGGGATCTTACACCGGGCTCGCACAGCCAACAACCCCGTTTGCACTGTAAAACCCCTACTAACCTCAAGTTGCATGGAACCCAGGTAGTTAGAACCCTTACAGATCTCTAGTAAAGCCGCAAAAAAAGGCCGACAACATCACAGAAAAAAGACACACGCCCTCAACCCCTAAACCCGAAACCCTTACGGAACAAAAAGGAACCTAAAACCCCAAACCCTAAACCCTTGAAAACTATAAAGCCTAAAGCCTAAACCCTTACGGAACAAACAGAAACCTAAAACCTCAGACCCTCAACCCCTAAACCCCAAACCCCCAAAAAAAAGGAACCCTTGGGAAACTCGCAGAGTCGGCTCTGGGGGCCTGGGTCGGAGTGACGGAGCGCATCGCCACCGGGGGCACGGCGCTCTTCTGAGGGCTCCAGGAGCGCTCCTATGGAGGTAGGCAGGGGGTAAGGAGGTAGGCAGGGAGGGAGGTAGGGAGGGAGGTAGGGAGGGAGGGAGGGAGGTAGGTGCAGGTGGAGGTGGAGGTGGAGGTGTAGGTGCAGGTGCACGTGTAGATGTAGGTGTAATGTGTGTGTGTGTGTGTCTTTGTGTGTGTGTGTGTGTCTGCCTGCTTGCCTGCCTGCCTGCCTGCCTGCCTGTCTGTCTGTCTGCGTGTCTGGGTCTCGGTCTGTATGTGTGTGTGTATATATATATACATACATACATACATACATATGTACATATTTTATTTGAAATGTACGTTTCTAGGAGTTTTGAGTTTTAGGGGTTTGGGGTTTTTGGGGGCCTTTAGGATTTAGGGGTTTAGAGGCTGGGGATTTTGGGATTAGGAGTATAGGGATGGAGCCTGGACGGCCTCCCGGATCACGAGCTTCAGCACGAACAGGGGTTATGTTTAGGGCTTAGGGTTCTGTTACACGTTGAAGACCCAATATGACATCAATGAAGTTTTACACATTCATTGACATGCAGTGTTTTTGCGCTAGGATCCGACGTCACACATGAGTCGGGTTTGGTCGACACAAGATTAAAAGTTTCGGGGTTCGGGGGCTGTATGGAATCCTAAACCCCCAAGCCCGAACCCCCAGAACCCCAAACCCTGAACCACAAAGCTCTGCACTCTAAACACCTTGCCCATAAACCATACAAAACCCCCTAATTATAACTCTGAAAGCCTGAGCCTTCATGACAAAGCCTACAGCCCCCAAACCCCGAACCGAAG
This sequence comes from Symbiodinium necroappetens, assembly GCA_905231915.1. Taxonomy (NCBI): domain Eukaryota; class Dinophyceae; order Suessiales; family Symbiodiniaceae; genus Symbiodinium; species Symbiodinium necroappetens. The sequence continues at coordinate 7,727 of CAJNJA010016927.1, read as the reverse complement.
CCACAATTCCCTAAACACTAAACCCTACATCCTAAACCCTAAACCCTAAACCCCTAAACCCCTAAACCCTGAACCCTAAACCCCTAAACCCGAAGCCCAGAACCAGACAGACTCCATCCTGGCGTAGCGGCGGATGGACGAAATGCAGCCGCATCGCAGTCTTCCCTTAAGGGCTTAAGGTTTAGGGGTTTAGGGTTCCCTCAGGGTTTACGAACTTAGGGTTTAGGGGCTTAGGGTTTAGGGTTCCCCTAGGGTGTACGAGCTTAGGGTTTAGGGGTTTAGGGTTTAGGGTTCCCCCAGGGTTTACGAGTTTAGGGGTTTGGGGTTTAGGGTTCGCCTGGATGCAGCAGGTGACAATTTGCTGCCTCTTAGACAAAGACCTCCATGACATCACGAGGGAAGACTATTCCCAGCCCCGAAACACAATGGACTTTGGGACTTTAGCTTAGGCCCGGCATGTGATTGGGTTGCAAGCTGTATGGGTGCTGTCGATCCTCCCAGATATCTAGCGATTGAGATCCGTAAACGAGGTGTAGGTGCTATGAATGGGTACCAACACGGCTCGACAACCGGGGACAAACCCAGAACGCCGCTCAAACTCAAGCTATAAATCACCCGGACCTCACCCCCTCAAGCCTCCCACTCTTCATCCCAAACCTCTCCAGCCTTTTCCCCTAAACACTACTCAGATTTCAATCCTGAAGGCCGGCTGGAGCAGTTTCGCTCCATGCCCCCTTGATCCAACCATTTGCAATGCAGGGCCCTTTTGGGGCTTTCGCGTTCGGGCCTAGGGTTTGCTACTGAGGGTTTGCGGTTTCGGCGTTGCCGGGGTCGGGGGTCGGGGTTCAGGTTCGGGCTTTCGTAGAGTAGAAGGCTTTCATGAACATGAGGCCTTAGGGTTTAGGGTTTAGGGTGCCATATGACACACCACAGCTCGTAACATGCCATACTCCGGCTTGCCGCGACAGGGAGTTGGCTACGACTGACGAAAAGGGCATTCGAGCCTTACTGCTCTGGGGGCTGTTGTGGGTTGGTGTGCACAGGGTTTTATATGAGACCATAGAAGCAAAATGTGCTAACATGCTGCATGCATGACACGGCTGCGTACAAGGCGGAGTTAGGCTAGACTGCACCATCACACGAGATAAGTGAGGTTGGTTCTGATGAGCGGACTGACTCATGATCGCACACAGTGATAGGAAGAAACCATAAGCATTGCATGTCACAGCATACCACATGGTGCTACGTTAGTGTACATAACAGTCATGAGCAATACTGCTCCATTGCCGTTCTCGGGGTGGTGCTGCGAGCTGTGAATGCTAGCGACAAAGAAGGATAGCAAATGTTGAGCGACGTCCTTATACCAGGAGTTACATCATACGGCAGCCAGTCTGAGTGCAGCATGAGTGTGGCTCATCGGTCACTGTGCATACACCCACGTCAGTAAAAAAGCATACCAGCCGGGCTGAAATGCAGATGAAACAGCGAACGCAAAAAGCAGTCCAGGCTGTCCTGCCCGGTCCTCCCAACGATGTCGAGCAACGGACCCGTCAACTGCTGTACAGATACTTGGAAAGCTTGAAGGATTTCGATGTACAAGTAGCTCAGTGGAACGAAAGCAACAGAACTTCGGCAATGTTCAACCCTAAACCCTGTACACTCTAAACCCCTAAACCCTAAACCCCTAAACCTTCAACCCTAAAACAACTGCAATCAACCTCCGAGGGCTGAAAACTCTGTCAATATTTTTGCCGCCGCACATATCTCGGATCATCCTTCGCGCATGCTTTCGGACGTCCAGCTCCCTACTGTAAGGGCTTGAGGTTTAGGGTTAGGGTTGAGGGAGGTTTAGAAACCACCTGGAAAAGGTGGAAACCACCAGGATCCTGCAGCGCATCACGGGTAGAAGCCTATACTACACACGACACCTCTAATCCATTCCGCGTCTCCAAACTATGATACCCAGTAAGGTCTAGCTTAGCTTGCTCATCAAGCCCCAAATCCGATCAAATCCTAAATCTTAACCTCCAACACCCTGGGCCGTAATTTTTAAAACCTTAAGCCGTGCACCCTGTTTCATCGTCTCAGGTAACAAGAAGCTCCGCAAAGATCATTCAGCACAATATAGAATAAGATGGCAACACAATGTACAGTAGAGGATTGTTTTTTTACGATGCTGTTTTCGAAGTTGTGGTTTACCGTCTGCGGTAGTGCCTGTACAAGTTGTGGACTTTACATCATTGATTCTATTACATTCTTGCATGATGCAACAACCATTCATGGCGTGGTCACATCGCTGCTCGGAGATGATGGGTTGCCTAGGAATGCTGCAATCCGAAAGTCCTGCACAATGCGAGATACTGAGTCTTTAGGATATTCAAGCTCCGAGGGTTTGCAAACCGCATAGACTAGATTCCATGAAACTCCTGGACTTTTCTTATTCTTTTCAACTGCCGGATATGTAGTTACTAGCGAAATGCACAGCATTGCAGATTCGTGATCCCCCAGCCTCTCCATAAGTGACTGAGCCTGCTTCGATTCCGGTCTGAACGGGCTGTACGTAGATTCACTGGTCTCATGATGGCTTTAAGATTCCCGGCTTGTTCGTTCTTCTGGTACACCTGTCGTCACCTGCAGGATTGTGAGTCGCAGAACATTCCATTCCGTAAATCATGCCGTCTCACAACCACCACCATCACCCTAAAGCCTAAACACTAAACCCTAAACCTTCTCTCATGACTGGAGCTGCAGCCAGCGTGAAACATGTGCCGTATGATGGCATCGAGTTTGAGCCTGTTGGGTTGAGAATCTGCGCTTTACAGCGGCGCAGTGTGACAACGGCTGACCCTGCAAACTCGACCATGGAAGAATGAACAAAGGTCGTGGGACAGGACGAAACCTCGTAACATCGAGTAAGATGGAGCTGCTTCCACGAAATTTTAACACCCCGAAACGCCGAACCCGAAACTGTTTGAAAACTTAGACCACAAATGCTATCTCCGAGGGGGTTCACCAACACCTCTAGAACCCAGCCCTCGGCGGAACAGGGTTTCCTTTCGAAGTAGCGTGTGGTGACAGTGTGGTGTGCCTGCACTACAGTGCAGTGTAGTTATCATCCCGCCACCCGCATATAACACCCCCGACCCTCTTGCCAAAACTTCGACATTGCAATTTCGACAATGCTACGAAGATGTTGAGCACGTGTGCGTATTGGTAGCATCAATACCTCAATACCAGCTCTAGTAGCGGCAGTCGTAGATGTAATTAGTGCTACGCTGCTACGACTGCTACTGCTGTTACGACCACCACCACCCCGAGTGTAATTATGACTACGGCTAGGAGAGCCATACGACTACTGCGACTAGAGGAACCGAAGATGAACAGGCCACGGCTACCACAAACAAGCCGCAGCATAATAGAGTTAAAACCATGATTTTTTAAGTTGTCAGGTTTCACTTTTCGCGGCATCGACCTCAAAACGCAAACTCAACCTGAATGCCAAGATTTTGTGGAGCCTACACCCTGACTAAACCGGCAGACGGACTCATGTTGAGAGTCATGGTGGCAAGTCGCCAAGGGTTTTTGATATCATGAGGGTTTCACCGAAAGTAGAAGTACCTTATTGGACCCAGGACCCAACATGCTACTGACTGCTATTGCTTGCTCGTTCCCAGATCTAGGAAGCATCTTCGATCGTGCATCAGAATCGTACGGGGCCCACCCCAGGCCGGCCTCTAGAATCCCTTCACCCGGCCCTCAACTCAACCCATTATCCCAAAGACGAGCCAACTAGCTCGAAGAACTGAATCCTACTTTCTCCGAGCTGCTCCCAAAGGAGCTGTCGAGCTCTGTAGCCCGACGTGTCTTTGAGGGAGCAGCGAGAGAGGTGAGACCACCGGACGAAGGAAACACTACTGTTGATGATACAAATCCTGCATTACCCTAAGGACCCGGATTATGGTATATTCCTTGTTATGGGTACTGCAGGATTTATATCATCAACCGTATGGCTCATGGGGGGTCCTTCAATGTCTAGAGTCTAGGGGTTTGCACAAAGGATGGGTTTTGGCTGTGGCCGGTACGTAGATATCCATCCATGCATGCAAGCAAGAGATGCATAATCAATGCTACGGACATGATTATTGCACTCTCCAAATTTCTTTCAGCTCTCTTCGATCATTCCAGGATTTATAGCGCCGTTTCACTGGCACATAGCCCCATGGAGATTGTCCCAACATATGGCTAACGTCAAGGCTTCTTCCAAAAGGTTGGTCTCAGAATACAATCTGCTAGCTACAACAGTCTGCTGGAGGGAAGGTTGGCACGCACGAAGAGGGCCGCACCATGAGCCACATGAATTCTGGCCACAGCGCCAGAGAACTGAAGCTGGCATCTCGATCCCAAGCACAGACAGGCAGTTGTGAGGGTCCTGGGGCGACCGGGTTCCGAACCGGGTAACCAGAGTCCAATGGTAGGCGCCCTTGACATGCAAACTCCTACAACTATGAACTGCGGAAACCCTAAAGCCCTCAACCCTAAACCCTAAACCCCTAAACCCCTAAACCCCAAAACCCTAAACCATAAACCCTAAACCCCTAACCCCTAAACCCCTAAACCCTGAACCACTCTTTGTTTGGAGCCCTCGGACTCCTGCCCACCGGCGGCGAAACGAATCCGACGAAGGTCTCCTACCCCGAACCCCTAACAGTCACGACTATTAGGGTTTAGGGTTTAGGGTTTAGAGTTTAGGGTTTAGGCTTAAGGTGAATGCAGCATGTGGTTTAGGGCTTAGGGTGTAGGGCTGCAAGTTTACGGCTCAAGTTCTATAGATGTGTGAAATCTGAAGGTACCCTGTGGGCGATGTCTATTAATGAAACTTTGGGTTTGCGATTTTCAGGCTTGAAGGTAACATGAATTCTCAATACCAAGCTTCCGTGAAGCCCTTATGCATTACAATCTAGTATACCACCAAAACCCCATGCTAACTATAAAGACCCGATCTTATAACCCCATTTAGGCTGTGTAACACTTTGCGGGAGCGTTGTAACACGCTGTGATGTCATGTTCACCCCAAGCAACAGCCTTTCTGGGTTCTGCCTCACATCAGATTTCTGGCTGCGCGGAAACCATTGGTGCTGGCCTGCGCATTGGCATCCTAAACCCAACGTAAGTCCCCAAAACCCTCAACCCCTAAACCCAAGTTACTATTCTTCCTGGGAGTACTAATATGCTACTATGAGTATGCTACTATGAGAACTACGACTTCTGTTGTTTCGAGTATTCCTTAAAGGGGTTCCCATAAAGTACCCCTTAGTAGTATATGGTCCCAACTCAAGGGATCTACTTCTTGGATCCTTCCGGCGGTCTGGGAATAGACATTGAGATATTGCTAGCTTTAGGGTTTGGGGGTTAGGGTTTAGGGGTTTTGGGGTTGAGGGGTTTAGGGCTTTCGGGATGTAGGGTTTAGGCTTTGAGGTGTAGGGGTTTAGGGATTTAGGGTGTAGCGTTTGGGGTTTAGGCGTTTAGGGTTTAGGGTTTGAAGCAGCGTGGAACAGCTCCGCCGGATGAGATAGGGGCCTTAAGAATTCGAATCGGGTTTTCGCGCTCCCTTCTAAAGGGTTCCTTGAAGGGTTCCATAAGGGTTTAGGGTTTAGGGACCTTAATGATTAGAATAGGGTTTTGGTGCAGAATATTTACTATGATTATAAGCTATAAATTTACTATGATTATAACACGGAGCCCCCAAAAATAGTATTGGTAATTATTAAGGCCCCTATGTGAATCAACCGACTCTGGTCCAGGACGCGGGTAGCAGCAATAGTGCGCTAACAGAAACGGGCCTTAATCTTCGAATAGGGTTGTGGGGTACAGCATACCTATAGTCTCCATTGTAGTTGCGTTTTGGGGTTACCTGTTAGGATCCTGAATATATATAAAACTGGCTAAACCAACAAAAGGAACTACGATGGAGACTCTAGGTACTGTATGGATATACGAAGGGATCCCCAAGGAAGAGTACCAGTATTCACTCGGAGACCCAAGATCCGAAAAATCAAAAAGCAAGAGCATGTACACATTGCATGTCAAAGGGTAAACAATCAGCTTCCCTAGCCCTGACCCTAAAGGCTACACTCAACATTCTAAGTGCTAAACCCTGGATCCTAACCCCCGAATCCTAAATCCTACGCCCTGTACAAAATCCTAAACCGTGGCAACACCCACCTCAAAAGAAGGGCGGCCTGGATCTTGCGGACATCGCCGGAGCTGCGGCAGGGCTTCATCCTTCATCACTTGGGCTATGGCTTGAGTGGACATCTTTCCATGAGGAGGTTGAGGTAGTCGGGCTTCAATTTTTGAGGTTGATAGAGTTGGGAGTTCTATGAAAGAAATGCGAGCTACTGGCTCTGCAACTTTGTCGTTGCAATCCTCACCCGAAGAACTCCATAGAGTCATCTGCGGGATCATGAGTACAATCGGTTCTCTTCTTCTCAGTGTTGTAGTTACTCGTAAACTCTAAACTACATTTCTCTCTCTCTCTCTCTCTCTTCCTGTGCACAAACTCTTTCAGTCTGCTACGTAAAAGATCTCGGGCATGGTCGTGACGGGGTATTCGTCCCACGCTTCTTTTGCTGTGGAGGGGATGGTCGGGGGTTTAAGGCTGCAAGGTCGGGGCTGCCATTTTTGTGCGCAGCTGCTTATTCCAAACCCGATAACTGAACACTAACCCCGAACGCAACTACCTCCACAAATCCTGTTCTCATCCCTGAACCCAACAAAAATCAAACCCACAAACCCCCACGCACCCTACAAACCTCCTAGAACCCTCACAGAGCCCCTCGTAGAACCCTGTACCAAGGAATGCTGAAAAGCAGGCCTGTCTGAAGGCACCTGCCCAAGGATCTCGGGAGGAGCCTGGGTGACCACCTTGAACTCTTGAACAGGCTGCTCAGTGATTTTATGTGTGATTATTAGGGCTATAGGGGTTGGGGGGTTTTAGGGTTTAGGGGTGTTAGGGGTTTTAGGGGTTAGGGCTATAGGGGCTTTAGGGTTTTGGGGGGTTTAGGCGATAGGGTCCTAGGTCCTAGGATTCAGGGCTGCGGGATAGTAGAGTAGTGAAAATAGCACAGGTAAATCATAATCTTATAGTTATGAACGCCGCGAGTCTATGTTATGATAGCTGCAAGAGATAACCTCACCGAGTCTGGGGTCTCATGGTCCTATGGGTCTTATGTAAGGCTTTATGGTTTAGGACTTATTGGGGGGGGGGGGGGGGGGTTCTGGTGCTACGAAGGGCTTCGTTGTTCGGACCTGGGCATGCGTCGTAACATCTGGTAGCAGATGCAGCTGATTCCGCATGACAGTGATTCCGATAATCGGCTACACTGTTAAAGCCGCCATATCATCGGTAAGCACGAGCTTCATCCAAAGAGAAGGTCATAGACGTGGAAATGGGCTAGGTGTCCACCCGTCTATGATACAGTGCCTCCATCTGTATGGGTAGTTCTCTTAAATTAGGGTTTCCTGGAGGTCCCCAAATTAGTAAACCAGGTAACTAGGGTCCCTTTCTCGATCCCCCAAAACAGTACGGCACTCTTACTTAGGGACCCCGGTTTAGAGAACTGCCCACATAGCACCTCTTCCAGAAGCGCTTTAAAATCACTTGAAAAAAACAAAAGGGACCCTAACTTAGTTTAGAGAACTAAGCCCTCAAACCCTCAAACCCTGAA
>CAJNJA010016926.1:0-11168 GCA_905231915.1 Symbiodinium necroappetens | reverse complement strand
AAGTAGGTAATTAGGCCTTCTGATTGTAGGCTTTGTAGGGGCTAGGGCATCCATGACTTGTGAGAAGAGTATTCTTATGAGCTTACGTTGTTGAGCGTCACCGCCACACACAAACATCTCTCGTCGTGCTAACAAAGTTCTTATCACCACTGATCTTACACTGGCTGATGCTGCTCCGGGTTCTATCGCGAACTTAGTTCTGCCCCTTGCCACCTGCTACCTTTAATTCTCGTACCCGGCTACTCTACTATCATGAGCATCGCCTTGTGGCAAAAAGCAGGCAGCTGTTTTGTACGGCTTCGGGATACCTGGGCCTGTTCTGAATGCGAGGCTTGGCCTGACTCGACTGTTGACCGACCAAGGTGGCTTAGGGTTCAGGGGTTTAGGGGTTTAGGGGAAGCTTAGGAGTTAGGTTTTAGGGTTTAGGGTCTAGGGTCTGCGCAGGAGGTTTAAGGGCTCAAGCGTTTTAATTTTGGGGCTTTGGTTCTCGGGTTAGAAGACTGGGTTCGGGAGTACCAGACTTGAGTACTCTTTTTGGGGACTTGTTCCTTCAAGGAACCACTATGACATGAACGTTTATGTTCTAGAGTCGTCCTCTATACGGATGCGTTTAGAAATCTGTCATGCCGGCTTTTGTTTAATGGGGCTTAGGGCTGAGGGCTCTAAGGCTAGGGTCATAGGGACTAATCGCTGAGGCATCCCTATGAAGGGGTTTAAGAGGCTTGGGGTTCAGGCTTTAGGGTGGGTCTAGGGCGTTTGGGGTTTCAAGGTTTTGGGCTGTTCAGGGTTTTGGGGCTAAAAGTGTCACAGGATCAATGCATGCGATGCAGACTGCTTTCAGGGCAGCGCGGAAAGATCAAATGCCGTGCGATGCATGGCAAGGCTGTGCTCACAAACCTTGCTGCTTGCATTTGCTGAAACGGCGCAGTGCATGGAAATCCTGTTCCATGGGAGAAGTCATGGGTTTCAGGCACGGACGCCACCAATGCGCATCGCGCTATCTCGCACTTTGCGGGGCAACAAACGTGGCCATTGCCCGAATGTTTAAACACTGGGCAGTGCACGTTGCCAGCTGTAGGGTCGAGGGTCTATGGTTTGGGGCTTAAGGAGAGAAACTATGAAATAGTTGGTTATCCAAGACTCAGAAGGTCCAGGTCTACTACTATTGTAGAGTTTGGTCCACCCAGTAGCAAAAACTTGAGTGGTCTTTCGGGTCTAACTCCGTAGCGGCAGTATCTTTGGACCTTCGGAGTATCACGCTAAAATCCCCTAAACCCTGAAACACCAAACCCTAAAGCCTAATAACCCTAAACTCTAACATAAACCCTAAAGCCTGGACCCTAATTAACCCCTAAACACCAAACCCTAAACCCTAATCCCTAAAGCCCCAAGTAGTCTCATATGGCCAGGCCTTCGAGGCTCTTCAGCTTGTCTTCCATGTTGTCCACGACGGTTTCGACGACCTGGGGGTTTAGGATTTAGGGTTGAGGGTTTGGGGGGTTTAGGCCTGTAGGGGTTCAGGGTTTAGGGTTTAGAGGTCCTACTTAACGAACGGTTTAGGGATTAGGGGATGAGGGTCTAGGGTTTTAGGAGACCGCGGCCTGACACACTCATGCCCCAGCCACTGGCGTCAGAGCAGTAGATGCAATCTAGCTCTCCGGTGGCTAGGAGTGTGTCCGCATTCCTGCAAGTGTGTTTCAGGGATGCGTCGTCGTAGGCAGCGTGTCCAGGAGATAGCGCATCGCCTGCGTGGCGAAAGGTTTATGACGATGTCACCGCGGTCTTGGTCACGAAGCAGCAAGAAATCTACGAGGCGGTCGGGCTCGGAAAGGTTCCAGGTTAGACGCCGGCGTTTGGACTCCTGCTTTGCCTCGGGGCGTCCTTGGTTCTTGACGAACAAGCAAGTGGGATGCATCAGGCCCCGCTTGACCTGAGAAGGATATCGCGTGTGGAGCACGCTGGCATACGAACAACGCAAGGCAAGTCGCTCCTGAGGGCAGAGGGGTTCAGGGCTCTGAGTTGAGGGTTTAGGGTTTGTGGCCAAAGAACCCTCAGTGGGTCCTTAGAAAGCTTTCCTTACGTCTAGCCTACCCTATCGGGCTGTGGTGGCGTATCTCATCCATGGAAGGGGTTGAGGTGCCTGCTTCTGGGCGGGCTGGTCTTGGGTTGATTGATTAAGTTTCGGGCTAACCTTAAACCGTAAACCCTAATCAAGCCCTTGTCATATAATTATGGCCCTCTAAAATATGATCGGGCATAAGGATGCTATGGTATTAGAAGGGCTCCTGTAAGGGTTTTGGTAGGGTTTAGGCGTTCAGGGCTTTAGGGTTCACGTCGGGCTTAGGGTTGAGGGCATGGGGCCGGAGGTGATCTATCTAACTGACCCCCATGAAGCCATGAAACCCTATAGGTTTAGGGCTTGGGGTTTAGGGTTTAGGCTTACACTGAACCCGCAGCTCCACAAACCCCATGGCCCTGTGACCGAATCCCTACAGTCCCCAAATCCGTCAACCGAAAAACGGTTTTAATCCCCAAGCCTTACCCTACAACCTTACAGCCCACAGCCTTAAGCATCCTACAGTTTAAACTATGTAACTGTGTGGAGTCCCACAGACTGAGACAACCTCACAACCAAAAAAGCAACACAAGAGACACGCTGCAGAGGCGGTAGAAAGTCCCGCTCAGCTACCACAGAGATCGAGAAGCTAAACCCTCGGCAATGAAGGAACATGGTGGTTTGGCCAACTAAAAACTTAGGGGCCGAGTACCTTAGCCCAAAATTTTGAATTATAATAGGTTTATATAAGCCCCAACAGGTTAAAGGTTACCTACTCAGCCCCTAAGCTACTAAACCCCCAAACCCTAAACCCTCAAACCCCTACACCCCCAAACCCCCAAAACCCTACGCTGAGGTTACCTACTCAGCCCCTATGAAAAGGTCGTTCGGATCCCAGTCTTGGACCGAGCTGTGTAGGCCTAGACGTACGCAACTGTTCTTCACAAGTCTTAATTAGCCTCGAGGCGTTTAGGGGATTACGGGTTTAGGGTTTAGGGGTTTAGGGTTTAGGGTCCTGATCTTAACTAGCCTCGAGGCGCACGCAATGCTAGAACCCCAAACGCCCGAACGGGAAACTAAAGCACAGTAGCCTGAAAAGCCTGAAATTCAATAGACGACTGACACCCTATCATCAGAAAACCCTGGATCGTATAGAAGCCTTGTAATGAGCCTTGGCAATAAGATCGTATAGTGAACCTCTAGGGCAACCCGAAAGACCCCTAATGCCCTGTAGATCCTTTACCGGCACACCTCATGGTAGTCCGAACCTCTAAACCCTTGTAGATCCCTCGTAGAACCCTCTGTGAAGGCCTTCAAGAACCCGAATCGAGATATTGAAAGGGTACGACCAAAATCCTAAAACCAATACCCCGAAAAAGAACCCTAAAAGGAAGCCCAGAAACCAACCCTGAATCCCAAACAATTCTACGCCGAGCTCTAAACCCTAAACCCTAAACCCTTATAGAGTTGTCGATCCCTTATAGAACCCTTGAGCAAAACCCTAAACCCTAAACCTTAAAAAGGAACCCTAAAGCCACCAAACCTCCCAAACCCCACAGCGGACCTCGACCAGCTGCTCCAGCTGCTCGATGAGCTTCTTTGAGGCCTGAAAGAAGCCCCGAGCTAGAACCAGCTTAGTAAGGATGAGGGTTTAGGGCTTTAAGGTTGCTCTAAGGTTCCCTCAACCCTAAACCCTAAACCCTCTCGGGGTTTCGGGTTTCGGGGCTTTCGGGTTTAGGGTTTTGGGGTTTTCGGGTTTCAGGGGTTTTTGAATTCTAGGCCAGCGTGAGGAACCCCCCCGACCTTCCCTTCCCAGACCCCTGGAAGCATCCGGAAAAGGTAGAACCCTAAACCCGAAACCAAAAGGGAAGGGTTCCTAAACCCTAAACCCTAAACCTTAAGGGAAGGGTTTCGGGTTTAGGGTTTAGGGTTTAGGGTTTAGGGAAACCTCGAGGAGCTCTGAAGGGGGGGGTGCGGGGGGTACCGTGGAGCACCCCTGTAGTAGCAGAGGGTCCCACATTAATGGATCTACTTGTTAGATCCGCCTATACCCTAAACCCTAAACCCATAACCCTCCTAAACCTAAGAAGGAGTATCATGCGGAGACAGGGATTTATCCCGCAGAGGTTCACATTGAAACCCTACAAACAAACTGTACAACCATCATTGCAAATTCTATGGAAACCACGATAAAAAGCCCCTAGAGATAACCTTTGCCGGAGGGGGGGCCTTCTCCATTTCTGGATCTTCCAAGGGTTTTCATAGGGTTTAGGGTTTAGGGTTTGTTGAAAAAGTTCGTCTTTCAGGAGACTTGTGTGCCCCGAGTAGCTTGTACCAGAGAGAACGACAGACCAGCTGTGAAAAGAATGCGAAGACACATATATCAGTATGTAGCAGATCCTCAATAAAGGAGTGTCAGGTCTGGATAGTTCTGGCAATGTAAGTTGCGGGAAGTCTTTAAACAACCGCGTTAACTTCGGGTTTGTTTAGCAAAATCTTTCAAAACGAACGGTAGGATTTAGGGAAGTCTTTCGAAGGTTCCCTCCCCTTGGGGGAGGGAAGTCTTCGAGAACGGGAACAGTAAAGGAACCCCTGACAGGAACCCTTAACGGAATCCTCGGAGAAACCCCTCCTAAATGAACCGTTAAAAGGAAGCCTCCAAGGACAAGGACGCCTTCAAGAAGCCCGAAGAGGGACCCCATAGTCACCGCATGTTCACGGAAAAGGCCTCTTCGTACTTCCTCCGACTCTCTTCGGCTACTCTTTTTTTAGCGTCGACCTTGGCATTTCGGGTTTATTGTGCTTAAGCCGATGCTTCCTGAAGGAGTCATAGGGTTAAGGGCCCTCAAAGCAAGCATCCTGCGATGTAGGGTCTATGTTGGGTCTCGCATTCTTGGCAGAGATGTTTATAGCTATAGTGCGGTTATATAATGAGGCTCAGACTCTAGGGCTCTTGGTCTGTGGATTCAGCTTGTATATGGGTTAACTCTTGTTGTTTATGGATCTTTGCAGGCTTCTATATAATCTGTTCATTGCAGGATTGGGGGTTCCGTATAAACTTAGGGCCATGCTTCGGGTTGGTTCTATCGTTGCCCTTGCTTTGAGACGCCCCCTAGAGTCTAGGTCTTTGGGCTGCAATGTCAAACCCTCAACCCTAAACCTTAAACCCTAAACCCTGAACCTCAACAGTTTCAAGAACCCCCCCCCTTTAGCAGTGGCGCTCGCTGATTGAACTGACTGATCTTCGCGACGCGGATCTTTGCCTCGTGCTTGACCTGTCAGTCACACTGTAGATCTTGAGTAGTAAGTACCCTAAACCCTAAACCCTAAGCCCTAAACCCTAAAACCTAAACCCTAAACCCGCAGTAGGCCCAGGAATTATTCAGGTGCCTATAATCGGCTCTATGCTGCCTGTTCGATCTTGGGATTTGTTGTGTGCATGTTGGGTTTACGCTTTTTAGGGCCTTAAAAATCACAATAACGTCTTTGAAGGACTGGAGGGCTGAGAGGGCTCACGGTGGGTGCATCTCGGCAGCCATGGAAGGCCACCCGGACGACGGAGGTGCAGCTTGTGACTTAGACTTAGGGTCCCTATGTACTTCTCTTTATGGTTTATATATATAGAACCCTATTAGGCAATCCCAAAAAGGAACTACTTAGGTAGACTTAGGGCCCTATGAAGGTTATGACTCCACAGATTAAGCAGCAGCTCTTGCCTGGAGAGTACTTGCTGAGGCTTCGCCGGTGGTCCTCCGGAATCCTGATTTCGGAGCCGAAGACCAGTAAAGACGGCATGGAACCCTTGTCAACCCTCAACACCCAGACGAAGCCCTTTTAACAAAAGCCTTATGAAATCCTTGTAGAACTCTTAGAGTCTTAGAACTCCTATACAACCCTCACCAAAGCGTTCGCTCACCCTGTGACTATCCGAAAACCCTAACCCAAATCTAAACTCGAAGTTCTAGACCTGAAGACTAAGACTAAGCCCTAAACTAGACATCAAACACCAAACATTAAACCCTAAACACTATACACCCAACACTCAAAATTTCTATAAACATTACACCCGAAGCCCGAAGCAACCCTAAACCCTAAGCTCTAAACCCTAAATCCTAAACCTCAAAAGCCCCTTGCACCCCCCAGCTCGCACCTTGTCGGCCTCTTGCCGCATGCTCCGGGGAAGGAGCATGGCCTCTTGAAGGAGGATCTCGTCGACCTCCATGTCTTGCACAGCTTCTTTCCCTAAGCCCGGCCTGGGTATCCAAAAACCTACTGTTGCAGGGGTTATACCTTCAAATTAGAGGGTCATAACCCACGATTTGTAGGGTTTGGGGATGCAGGTGAACCCTAAGCCGTTTGGGGTTTAGGGGTTTAGGGTGTAGGGGGTTAGGGTGTAAGGTTCCTCCCAGCTAGAGATCCCAATACTCCGTAACGAGGGAATCTGCGTTAACCTACAATGCTAAGCCTTATAAGCCCTCTACCATTTAAGGTAAAGTCCCTATTTCCAGTAGAGCCCTCTTTGTTTTTGAGAGTTCTTCTTGTTGCTTGAAGCAAAGGGTTCATTTCTGGGGGGGTTTTAGGGGCTAAGATTTAAGGCGTCTGGGGATCAGTGGTTTTTGTTGTTACACGCCTCTTTTGCGTCTGCACCCCAGGGCCTTCAGGGTAGCTTACTTGGAGGCCCAGGGCACTTAGTGACTTAGTAAGTCGGTTATAAGTAGGGCGACACCTGGGGTAGTTCCAATTAGGATACTTAAAACGCTACTTATAAACTACTTACTAAGTCGCCTGCGCCTCCAAGTAGGGGATCAGTTTTCGGGATTGGAAGGATTTGCGTCGAGGCTTGAAAAATCGGCTGGAGATCCCCAACTCAAGCTGCTCTCAGGTTGGGGGCTTCCGGCGCAACCCTAAACCCTATAAACCCTACGGTTTGGGGCTGGGGGTTACAATTCTACAGGATCCCCACCATGACATACAAGGGTTCCTGTTTTGGTATCGGGTAGTTTTATAAGGAACCTGAAACCACGAAAGGGGAAAAAAGGGTCCACTGGGAGACCTAGAATAAGGTTCAGGCGTTTGTGTCTGTGAGGGATCAGGGTTCAAGCCTTTTCCAATTGCTCAGAGAGCCTCATATGCCCTACCCCAAACGCGTGCCTTTAAGCATATAGGTTGATTAAGAGGACTGTTTGCCAACAAGTCCGATCGTCGGGCAACAACTCTATGCCTCTCGGGTTCCCTTTAAGGGTTCTGTCAGCCTCAAAGACGAAATGAACCCTAAAGGGTTTAAGGCTCATATACCATATAGTACAACCCTAAACCCTAAACCTTAAAACTAGGCACCCTACACCCTTATGCTATGAATCCCTATTTAACATGTCGTAGACATACATGAACCCTAAACCCTGAACCCTAAAGCCTAATCCCCAGGCCCTAAACCCGTAGCCCCATAGGCGCCAAACAAATTTCGAGCCCCAGCCCTAAACCCTAAACCCCTAGACCCCTAAGGGTATAGGGTTTAAGGGTTTAGGGTTTTAGGGTTTTAGGGCTTTAGGGTTTTGGGGCTTTGGGGTTTTAGGTTTTAGGGTTTTGGGTACAGGGCTTAGGGTCTTAGGGTTCCCTAAACCAGTCCCACTTGCCTCCGCCGTCAACTCTCGGAGCGTCTCCGGCTTCGCTAATCGAAGCTTTTGCCTCGGAGGTCGGGGGTCACACTCTGGCCCAAGGGCTTTTAGGGTTCCTTAAAGGTTCCCTTTAAAGGGCTCCTTAAACGGGTTCCTTACGGGTTCCTATAAGGGTGTAGGGTAAAGGGTTCCTTGAAGGGTTCCTCTAAGGTGTACCATAAGGGTTTGGGCAGTTAGGGTTTAGGGATTTTGGGGCTTAGAGTTTAGTCCATGGCTTAGGGGTTTAGGGATTTAGGGATTTATAGCTTTGGGTTTTGGGGTCAAGGGCTTTAGGTTCTAGGCCTCTAGGCTTTCAATATCCAGCCACATGTACCGATTTTTTCCCGGGCCAGAGTCCCTTGTCTACTTAGGCAAAAAAGGTGAGACCGTGGGCACGAGGGGCGGCTTAAACTTGACGGGTTCTGGCTTCCTCGAAAAGTCGTTGATTTTGCTCCCCTGAAGGGTCATGTTAGTCAAGATCTTTGCTGAATGGTAGTTGGTTGTCATTCGTCGCAAGGATCCCTCTCTTGCTTCGTCACATGTAGACCCCAAGCCCCACACCCCTAAGCCCCAAAACCCTAAAAAGCGAGAACTTGGTACAAATCACCAACGCACGTTGGGGTTATGGCTTAGTTACCTATCTATCCGACAAAGGTCGCATTTCGAGTTCAATTTGCCCGCAGACATTGCTAGTGCTCCGAATATTCTCCAAAGTCTGTATTGTTTGTATAGGCCGAGAGACCTCAGACAGAGGTACATACTAGTTGCAGACCCCAATCCCTAAACCCTCCATGTGGTTACTTATAAGAAGCCGCGTCTGCCTACGTAAGCACCTCCGGGGGTGCACTTAAGGTCCAGCCGAGAAGCAATGACCTTTTCAGAAGCAGCAAAGCATGATGTTCGCGCTTCTTTTGCTCCACCTGAAGGATCAGGGATTCAGGATTTAGGTTTCTGAGCTTACCCCTAAGGGTCCAAGTACCTAATCATCATATACTCTCCCAAATATTAACCTAGAGAACTACTATCCGCAACCAAAGTACCTGACTATTGGGTCCTTTGGACCCTTAGGGTTACGGTTTAGAGTTCGGGGTTTTGGGGTTGGGTTTTTTTGAGGCTTCAGGCTGTATGGGAATCAGATTCATGAGGATTTTGCTGTGAAAACCAAAGACTCATAGCATCAAAAGGCACCAGTTCTCCAAGCCCCTAAACCCTCTTGCGTCAACAAGCCCTTAACTTGCAAAAAAACGCACCCCTTCTAAACCCTGAACCCTAAATCCCCTGCACCCAAATCCTTCCCCACGTAAAGCGGTGCAAAGTGTTTGAGCTTTTCGGGTTTGCTCAAGTTAAGGATTGCCCTGCAGTGACCAGCACGGCATTCCTCGCAGTCCTCTTGGCATTCGACCCGAGTCACACGCCGGACCTTATAAGGGCATAAGGACCATGATCGAGGTTTCCTGATCAAAGGAAACAGCAGGTCCGTCGTCAGCCAAGGTCGGCGAAGGCTGAGGCAAAGGAGTGGAGGACGGCGTGTGACATGGGTCCGGCAAAGGAGCATCCGAAGCATCCTGGGTCCCAGCCTTAAGGACCAAATAGCCCTTAAAAGTAGGGGGCCCTATACCCATATACTATGAATCCCAAAATGGTATATGAACCCTAAACCCTTTTAGGGCTCTTTTCCTCCTTAAGCAGCACCCGGGGATCCTCGTGGGCCACGGTGGTGACTTAATGGTTAAGCCCGGCCTCCTCTAGGGCCTATAGGGGTTCTCTAAGGGTTATTCTAAAGGTTTAGACCGGGTTCCTTAGCAGTTAGAATAGGGTCTCTTCAAGGGTGCCTTTGGAGAGTCCTGTTCGCGGCATTCTTGGTGTTGAGCATACCAGTAAGAGCCTGATAGTTTCACTCGTCTTTTTTTTTTTTTTTTGGGGGGGGGGCTGTAAGTTATACCACATCAGAAATCCTTCAGGCCCAAAGTATATAATGTCATCCAACCCGTAACCCCAAACCCTACGAAATCACGGGCTGTGACCCCTTTGCTATAGGGTATAAGGTTTGTGGGATCCCCAGGTAGACTCGTAACAGATAGAGATCTCACAACCAAGGCCTCTGAAATCACCCTCACACCCTGCCCAAGCTGTGGGATCATTGTGTTGGCGTGATGCCTTTGATCAAAAGCCCGGTTCTGAAGGGTAGATCTTGGATTGCAGGATTGAGTAATGCCCCGAGAATCGATATACTCCGCTGTAGAGGTGATTTTTGGCGCCCTGAAAAAAATCTGCGTGGAAGCGCCTCGAACTGCTGTCTCTGCTGCAGCTCTTCTTTGCGCTGTATTGCCAGCCTGCAAGGCTAGGACTCCGTTCAGGGCGCAAGTAGCTGTATAGCTTAGATCGGGCTTCAAGGCTGGAATAGGGTTTTGAAGGTAATACTGAGGTATAACGAACATATATAGGGACTACGACATAAATAAGGGGACAGCACTACTACTTCTCCCCACGCCTGTATTACTTTGGGTGCCCAAATTTATACGGACCTTACTTTGAGGATCATGGAGCTTGATCGATAATGGGTAAATAAAGTCATATCAGATCCTTGTTAGAGCCACGGCTTAGGGCTTAGGGCTTCGGGGTTTAGGGGTGTGGTTTAGGGCTTATGGGGCTTAGGTTTCAATACCCTAGTTACCAAGCAAAGGAGTGCTTAGGTACCCTAAACCCCCAACCCTAGGCCCCTTTAGGTATGGGCTGGTGGTTTCAGAGTTGACCAGGCGCGCGTGACCGGCGACGAAGGGAGGGTTTGGCAACGGAGCCTGTTCCGAGAGACGGGAGCAAACCCTTAGCTAAAAGTTTCAGCAACGTGGTGTCTAGAAGCCTCCAGGGCTTTACAGGAAGATGCCTCTAAGTATCCTGAAGTCTTAATCCCTAAGTTCTGGCAACTCCTTCATACCATCTACCTCTGTTTCCATTGCAACTCCTTAAGAACTTGTTGGTAGGTGCCTAGGGGTTATCCGTGAGCAAAGAACTGGAACGACAAGACCAGGAGTGATCGACGAAGACCCAGGCGCTTGCCGCTACAATGACTCCCTGGTGCTTAGTAGGGAATGGGGGAATGGATCCCTATGATAGTTCATTGAGGTCCCCTATAGTAGTCCCAATAACCCATTCCCCCATTCCTCACTAAGAACCAGTCAGATGAAGGCCACGCGGTTGGAAACGGTTCAGATCGGTTCAGGGATTAGGGTTTCGGAACCCTAACCCCTAAACACCTAACCTTAAACCCCTAAACCCACAACCCTAAAGCCTAAACTCCTAAACTCCTAAACCCCTAAACCCCTAACCCCCAAAACCCCTCAACCCCTAAACCCCAAAACCCCCAAACCCCTAAACCCCCAAACCCCTAAACCGCTCCAAGTTACAGCTTGAAAGTCCCAGGCTTCTGGAAGGCATTGGGCGAGTTTCGTGTTCAACAG
>CAJNJA010016925.1:842-11169 GCA_905231915.1 Symbiodinium necroappetens | reverse complement strand
CCCCCCCCCCCCCCCCCAGCCCTGATTTCTGCAACTGTTTCATCAGTTCTTGTGGCGAACTCTCTGGGGCAGTGCTTTCCAACGCACCGTGCCTTAGCGAACCTTTGCTGCGGCCACGACATACACACACACACAATACACACACGCACACAACTTAAACTATCTACAAGTATCTGTGTACATATGCGAAGGCAAAACCCACATAGACGGCAACAGACTGATGGAACATCCACCGGCGCGACCTTAGTGAATCTGCAGAAGCCTTGCCTGCACATCCTCCTGGATTCGCTGGTCTGGATTGCTAGCGTCCGCACCATCTTGTCCCTTCGTCAATTCCAGCCTTGCCACGCTTCTGGCAGGGTCCGCTCCATTTTTGCTTTGCTTGTTTTCTTCCGACCCCTTGCGACTTCAGCCTATTTAGGTTTGTAGGGCCAGTAAGGGTTCAGGGCTCAATCTCCTCCAACACAGAAGTGCTTCTGAACAAAGAGACTCGGCCCCGAGCCAAGCTTTGCGAAATTGGCTTAGTCTGGTCTGGTTTAGCCATCAGGTCTCCATATGTCTCCATTTTCCTTCGGGAACTTAGGCACGTGGTGGCACGAAGCAAGCATTAAATAAGTGCCGGGAACATTCTCGGCTGAAGCAGACACGAAAATGAAGGCGCAACTTGGAAAGTACAAGCCGACTTCAAGTTCGGAGCCTGTAGGAACTGAAGTCGGACAGCCAATTCGAGGTATAGCGCTCCTCGGAGTGGTCTCAGCATTTATAACAAAAGTGCTCACGATGGTTCTGAGAACGCCGCAGCTTCATTTGGCAGTGGTCTTGGGGTTGTGAGGATCACAGGACTCTCTCTGGAATGTGTGCTATATGGAGGCCTCAACGATAAGACTCGGATCTTAGGGAACGGTAAACTTGTGACTCATAAGCAGTAGAGGGTATTCGTATTGGGGTCCCCCGAATGTCCCAGGCCCCTACACGAGTGGTTGAACTTCCGGGACTCCTGATTGAGCTCCTTCTCTTAGGGTTGACTGAAGGTCACTCGGTTCAGGCTTTTTGTGCCTTTGGGGCTTAAGTTAGGGTGCTTTAGGGCTTAAGGCTTTTGGGATGTAGGGCTGGCTTTGGGGCAGGGTGATTGTTGAGACAGGAGTCTGTGACGTTCTCGCGCACCAACAACACGAACATGGAAGTCAAGTAGTAGCGGTAGGCCGTCGCAAAGAGTGCCATGAGAGCATACATCAGGAACTGTGCGCAAAGCGCTTGGAGCTGGTACCAATGCCTCATGGTTCTTACAGGGCAGTGGGAGGTTGCTGAGAAATTCGGCGAAACTTCTCCAGCTGCTGAATGCTTATCAAACGGATCCTACTTTTTGGGGGTTATGTGCAACTTCAACGGTCTCTGACATTCCTGAACTCTCCCAGCTGTGCCCTCTTCAGCTTAGCGATCTAAAGGGAGAGCGCGAGCTGCATCATGCCATCCTTGGCCGAGTTCCAGTCCTGAGCTTCGCCAAAGCCGTCCCACAGACGAAAACTTGACCGGGAGTACCTGTTTATCTATCGCCATCTATCTTACCGTCTGACGGTTCTTTTCTAAATATCTGAGTATTTAAGCATCCATTGATCGACCGATCTATCCAGCTTGCTTGTTAGCTATCTCTGTGGGCGTGTGTGCATGTATGTACATTATACAGCGATTTGGGTAGTTTTCCAAATTAGGGTCCCTTTTAGGGTCCTTTTTATAAGGGTGCCGTACTATGTTGGGGACCTAAAGAGGGACCCTAATTTGGAGAACTACCCCATTTGGAGACAGACAGAGGCAAAGGGTCTCTCAACCCTTTGCGCAATCGAAGCTAGCACACCTGGCCGTGGCAGTGTCGGGCACGGAAGCTGATGCGTGCCAAGAATCAGACAATTTTCCCCAGAACTTGTCTGCCCAGTCCACCAGCAACAGGTTTGCATATTGGTGCATCAGGATCATGGCGCTGATCAGCCCGATGCAAACAGCACTTAGCCTCGGCTTCCAACTCCAGAGCGGATGGCAGGTAGCAGGGGCACGCCGCAGCTGTCCCAAGGTCTCTGAAGCTTTTCCAGACTGCGCATGCTTGGCACTTTGGCGCGGTGCTTAATGAGACAAGACAACCCTACCAAAGACAGCTGGTAAGGGGTATAAGATGGATTCATGGACCGCCCACACGCCCCTGGTATGATGCTAGTGTCCTGAGCTGTAATGTGCTACAGGTTCTGTATTCAATCTGCATTGATACTATGTTGGACGTGTTGTTTATTCTGTTATACATATATATATATATTTATTTATTTTTTGTTTACTCACTGTTTTCTGTGGAGCAGCTGAGACCAAGCCACTGACTGAACCCAAGGCTTCAAAAATAAATTGCCCGATGAGGCTGCAAACTCCCGCACACGTTTGTACAGGGATGAAGAAAGTCTCCAGCAGAACTCTCACTGCGCACCGTGTGCTTTCAAGATCTGAATGGTCGCCTCCTGTCGATTCTGCGTGGCGACTGCCAACGGCGTCATGCCCTGTGCATTCGGCTGGCTGACATTGGCGCCCACCTGGGGGCTGATCGAAACCCGCGCGCTCTTGCACGCTTGCCATGTGCACACCACTTCAGCATTTTACAACAATGACACATGAACAAGTCGCATCTGTAGTAATCGGTCAAGTGACGGGGGGGGTTAGATCAACTCAGATCAACCATCACCTGGCGGTTCAGAAAACAAACCGAACCCTCCTGCCCGGACCCCTGAACGAACAAGCAAGCAGTCGAACGGCCAAACCGTCACGGAAAACCCTCATCTCTCACAAACGCAGAGGCCTTGGCACGCCCCAAACCTCGCCCGCGACCTCGCGTTGAAGCCCTGGACCCCGAAAGACATAACCTGCCGGAGATACTTCTCCCCTAAACATCCCTAAACCCTAAACAGCCCTAAATCCTAACTCCGAAACCAGTCGCCGAAACCCAACCTTCAGGAGATACTCCAGAAGCTCCCTTCGGCCGTAGCCCGCGGCATAGTGCAGCCCACTGTTACCAGAGCTGTCCACAGCCTCCAAGCGACAAAAAGCTGTCATCGGGTTTTGGGCTCCAGACAACAATCTTAGGCCGGAATAAAGAATGTATGCTCAATATATTCTCGAAACAGCAAAGGACACGATATCATGTTAGATTTTTTAACGTATTCCATATTTGGCATGGGCGTCTACTCCATGAAACTATAAACCAGCACACTGTGACACTAAAGCAGCACATGTATAATAATTCATGTAGGGTTTGCCACGTGCTTTGAGGCTCGGGTTTTAAACCGTGGTCCGAGCGGCGTATGGGTTGGCCCTGCTGTCCAACAGCTTCTTCACCACAGCGATGCGGTTGGCGCCGATGGCATAGCCTAGCGGAGTGATCCCCTTGAAGTCCTGAGCGTCCAGGGGCTTCTTCTTGTCTAGGAACTGCTGGACAGCTGCAAGATCTCCTTTCTTGGCCGCTTCGTGGAGGGTCAGCGAGGTCTCTTCAATCTTCCGAAGAGCGGGCTGAAGCTCGGAAGGCAGGCCACCCATCTTCTGGCTGATTTTTAGCATCAGCTCCTCGTCCTGATAATACTTCATCACCGCTCCCATGCCATTCTTCTTGATGTCTTCGAAGATGGAGGCCAATTCCGGGTCCTTCTCAAGGAACTTCACCTTATCCTGGACCGGCGTGTCGCCGCTGGCCATCTTGTTGCTGTAGTGCTCTGCGATGGCCTGCGTCTGCAGCCAACCTCTCATGGCATCCGGGTTCTTCGCAAAGCTCTTCAAAGTCTTTGCGGTCTCTGGGTTGCTTTCGACGTAGGCCCGAACTTCTGCCCATGTTGCATCATCGACATCTGGGAGTCTGCAAATCTCCATGGTGGTGCCATCGCTGATTTTCAGCGTCTCGGTCGCCATGTTTGCGCTGAGACAAATCGGGATGAGAGGCTAAGCTTCTGCCTTGAGGTGAGGTTGGTGGCGCAATTAACGGACATAAGCGACAGCGAAACTGATTGGCTTGTGTTCGCTCATGTTTTTGAGGTGTTGCTTTCTTTTCGGGCTCGCCTTCCTTCCCACTGCAGCAAGCTATTTGGAATTAAATAGGATTATTTTTTGCGGCAAGTGGTCGGGCCAGCTGCTGGGAAATTGCAATGTGCAGGGCTAGCTGTGGCATGAACACGATGTCCAACTATCAAGGAAAAGTACCCAGCCACACCGCGGAAGGAAAACGGGATTCTCGCGAAGATTTTACAACAACCAAAAAAGCCAAATGCCTTCGCGCATCGGGGTCAAATCGTCAGAAGGACAACACCTACTGGCACAGAAACAAGCACAAATACACTAGCTGCGCAAATTGTCCTCAAGAACAAACCCTGAATGACAAACGTTCGGCTACTGTGTCCTGTGGTTCCACTTCGACAGCAAGCAGCCTCCACCGCTCGGTTAGATACAACTTCCACAGGCGCATGGCTCCTCTGAGAGGTCCTGGCAGCAGTCTCTAATGTTTTGTGGAAGACGTCACATCTGGTATTGTCTTGTGGGCTGTCCTTCTTTGGCTTGCGACTGCTGCCTTTGAACGTCGTCGAACCTCGTAGTGTCAGGTCGCCAAAGCGCACAGAGGCGTGACACATGCAAATGCCCTCAGACATCCTTAGACGGATCACATCCAAGCAGCAAATGAAACGGAGATGTCAGGTCCACCCCGGTGCAATCCAAGTGGACAAGTTCGAAGGCTGCAATGCCAATCAAGAGCATGACCGCCACCATTACTGCATGTTCCGTTTGTCTGTTGCCGAAAATGGTCCTTGACTGGGCTTTTCCCGTGCCTAACAAGACAAAAACTACAACCGAGCGATATCCGGTTGACAACTTGCAGCACGCGGCTGTGACACAGCCGTTTCGAAAGAAGTCGGTGGCTCATCTTCAGACACATTTGCCCGCGACGCCTGCGCAAATGGTAGTTTCTTCGACACAAACTTCCTTGCCGTGCCATCGTACTACCAATAGCAGCATGCAGCTGTTTCAGGTCACCAGTGACGTGACTCCGACAGACGGGCGAATCCTTGTTGACTGTCTGGTTGCCCACATTCGTGCTCTTGGACACAGTCCGGCCTTGGTGCAAACTCACCAATCGCAAATTACGGTGCATCTAGCCCAACGATGAAAACAAAAGCAGCTGATGTGCAAAACACGAAACTGCTACAAGCTGGTGAATCAAAAACTCATGAATAAACCTCGTCCACACTTCAACGAAGCAGCTGTTTGTCGATCGCGTTTGAATCAGCGCCGCGGACTCCATGGCTTGGCAAACTCCATTGCCGACAGTAGCTTGGATGCTGCAAGCACCCAGGAGGAGGAATCCATGGCACCACCGCGGCATTGCTGATTCAGTAAGGGACCAACAGCTCGTCACGCCGATAACGCTAGCTCTGGCAACCATGCGATGCACACAGTTCGATCAAACACCCGTGACTGCTGTTTGGCGGAATTTGCGCCGTCCTCTTGGCAGCCTTGCTTCTTTTCGCTACCGGAATCTGACTGCAGCAGTGCATAACCCAATCAACATCGCATCGTACACTTCAATGCCTATGCCACGGAAACATGTCTCCGATGTCTCGTGTTGGTGGAGATTTTTTCGCTTCCATCACCCTAAGTTCTAAGACCGATGCTAAGTGCCTGTCGGACTTCCTTTCCCCTGCCCACTTGTAAGAAACACTGTACCAGTACATCGACCCATTGTCCGTACTGATTCAAACTGCACACTGTCGGTACGATGAATTTTCATGTGAAGGTCGGTGGTTCGGGCCCCACCCACCCCTCCCCGTCCAACGATCGAAAGCAGGATGTCTAGGCCGGCGCTGTGAGTGACGTGATGGGGAGTGTGCATCTCGAGCTGGAGTGACTATGCAAACATTCACCGTCCAGGCAGCGGCATGGACCCTGAAACATGCGCCCTGTTTCCCTTCCGTGTCTTCTCGACAGGCTCAGAAGAAGAAAAGCAGAAGCTTTTGTTTTGGGAGCGGGGTGGGACCACTGCGGCTATGAAGCGCCTCGGTAAGAAGTTGGCGTGGGAGCACCATCGCGATGGGCAAGTTGGGCAGGCGCTTGCCCTCAACAGTTGTGCCTCAAAAAACGAATCCAATGCGATGATGTTGACGGCGAAAGGTGGCAATGCATGAGAATACGCGATCCAGTGGACGGCGGTGTGAGTGCGACGAGAAAGCGCCACCAGCATGTCACACACGCGGCACTGTCACTCCAAAGGCTCGTGGGACACAACAGACCACGGCAATCCAGAAAATACTTCTTCAGGCAATTGTGGCGGTGATGATGGCAGGCAAAGCTTTCGGCAGTCGGTCGTGGCGATTGTTGTGGCACTGGCCGAGGATAGTTAGGAGGGAAACGGCGACATCATGTGGCAATGACGAATACGGCCATGGTGACGTGATTGTGACTGTGATGGCTTTCACGGACTACACATGGTGCTGAAAACGCTTACGATGTTGGTGCTGATGATGCATGATGATGCCGCATGTTGGTGGTGTAGGTGATGATGACGGCGCTGGTGACGAAGTTGTTGCGGGGTTGACATTGCGACTGCTGCATATGGCATGAAAATGATGATGATAATGAGATGTGGGTCACGACACCCGCTTAATGAGCCTGACGCCCAGGGCTGCGATGCACATGATGGCGCGCGGGCGAGCGGCACTGCTGGCGGAGGAGGTGATCCTGATGCATGTGACGTTGGTAATTGTTGATGGTGATGTTGCGCGTCCTGATGATGATGATGATGATGATTGTGATGATCGCATCATGGCGTCAAAACGAGCGCGATGATGCAGTGGCTTCTGATGATGCGACGGGGGTGGCGAGAATATTGAATCATAGTGGCACAGAGAGGAATGCCTAGAAACGACCGTGGGTCACGGTCCGTGCGAACGGCACCGGTGTCGAAGGAGGTGATCCTGATACATGTGTTGGTGATTTTTGGTAATGATGATGCTCTGCGTCGAGATGACGATTGATGATTGTCGTGGCATGCTGGTGTCAATGGCTCCTGATGCTACTGAAAATGCTGGTCGTGACGGTGTGGGTAACGATGCTGAAGCCGAAAATAATGATTGATGCGTATCATTGCAGACGGGGGAGCGGCGTCGGTGACGATTTTTGGTGATGATGATGCTGTGCGTCGTGATGATGTCAATGGCTGGTGATGCTGCTGACAATGCTGGTCGTCACGGTGTGGGTGTCGATGGGGCTGAAGCCGAAAGTAACAGTGCACATGGTGACGTGAGGATGCTGCCCACACCGGTGGGGCGATGATGGTCTTCTTGATACCCATGGTCGCTGTGGTACTGAAGATCATGAGGGGGATGAAAACGACCATGAAGGGACCCGGACTGGCATCGGCGGGTTTTGCTGTTGATGGGCACGATGATGATGCGGCTTGTGATGATGCAGTGGGAGTCACGAGCGAAACATTGATGCGCCTGAAGCTGATGTTTATCATGCACAGGATGGCAATCGTGCGAGCGGCACCGGTGACCAAGGAGGTGACCCTGATACGTGTGATGTTGGTGATTTTTGGTACTGATGATGCTCTGCGTCGAGCGTCGAGATGACGATTGCTGATTGTCGTGGCATGCTGATGTCAATGGCTCCTGATGCTACTGAAAATGCTGGTCGTGACGGTGTGGGTGACGATGATGCAGCCGAAAATACTGATTGATGCATATCATGGCAAACGGGGAAGCGGCACCGGTGACGATTTTTGGTGATGATGATGCTGTGCGCCGTAATGATGTCAATGGCTGGTGATGCTGACAATGCTGGTCGTCACGGTGCGGGTGTCGATGGGGCTGAAGCCGAAAGTAACAGTGCACATGGTGACGTGAGGATGCTGCCCACACCGGTGGGGCGATGATGGTCTTCTTGATACCCATGGTCGCCGTGGTACTGAAGATCATGAGGGGGATGAAAACGACCATGAAGGGACCCGGACTGGCATCGGCGGGTTTTGCTGCTGATGGGCACGATGATGATGCGGCTTTTAAGATGATGCAGTGGGAGTCATTAGCCAAAGATTGATGCGCCTGAAGCTGATGGTTATCATGCACAGGATGGCAAGCGTGCGAGCGGCACCGGTGACGAAGGAAGTGACCCTGATACTGTGATGTTGGTGATTTTTGGTAATGATGATGCTGTGCGTCGCGATGATGTCAATGTCTGTTGATGCTGCTGACAATGTTGGTTGTCACAGTGTGGGTGACAATAAACATGAAGCCGAAAGTTATGATGCACATTATGACTGCGGTGAGGATTCTGCACACCGGTGGGACGATGATGATCTTGGTCTTCACAGTCGCTGTGGTATCGAAGACTATGAATGGGATGAGAACGACAGCGGAATCGGCGGTGTTGCTGCTGATGCTGCTGATGAGCACGATGATGACGTGGCACATTATGATGCGACTCGGGTGGCCAAACGCTGGTGAGCCTGAAGATCCTGAAGATGATGGTTCTGATACGCATAGTGGCACACATGCGAGCGGCACCGGGGACGGAGGAGGTAATCCTGATACATGTGATGTAAGTGATTTTTTGTGATGTCGATGCTGTGCATCGTGATGATGACGATTGCGACGGTGGCATAATAGTGTCAATCGCTAGTGATGCCTCTGAAGCTGGTCGCGACGGTGTAGGTGGCGATGGGGATGCAGCCCGAAAGTGTTGGTACACATAACGATTGAGGTGAGGATGCTCCCCAAAATCGGTGGAGCGATGATGATTTTGATGTTCATGGTCGCTGTGGTACTGAAGCTCATGAAGGGGATGTGAATAACAGCGAAGGCACTGGAAAAACGGTGATGCTGCTGCAAGTTAATGGTCGTACATGGTCGTGGTTTTGTCGTGATGGCGACGATCCCGATGATGCGACTTACACCGTGCTGCTGGATAAGCCTGAAGCCGGACGGCCATGTCGCGGTTAAAATGAAACCTGGTGTTGTCTTGATCACATGCGCCCACGATGATAACGCCCATGCGGCTGCTGATTATGATCAGGGTGGGCCGTTCACCAATGCTGCATGGGGCACATTGCAGAAACCGGCCGTCAAAACGCAAACGGTGTCGTCGGAATCGACAGTTCTCACGAAATCAAGCACCCGGAAAGACAACCATAGCGAACTTGAGCGAAGAACTCGAAACAGGCTTTAAGCTCGAAGTAGTCTGGTAAGCAACCGTGCATAAGAACGCTCCGCCCAATCTCGCATCCTCAGCCCTCCGTTTGCCCGTCGCACTTCACGATTCCGCGAACGTGCTTCATGCGCCATGGAGAGCTGTTTCGTTCTTAAACGATGTCTTGCGTCGGCCGGACATTTTTGGCGGGCTCATCGCGTTCCCACAAGCGCAGTGTCCTTCAATGACTCGTGCGAAATCGTGATGCAACGGAAAGACGGAATCTACACAGTGCAAGTCCTCCACGAATTGGGGCCACAGCTGCATCAGCTCCTTCCAAGCTTCAGGATGACTTGGTTCATGTTCATTGTTCGGTGCTCGCAGACCCAAGTTAGCATCTGAACCCCAAAGCTGTAGAGGACTTGAAAGACCGCACGCGACGAGCCCACGCCGGAGTGGGCCGGCTATGTTTATGTTTCGTAGGATTCCCGTCAGATTTACTTCCGCGTTGTAACACCTTCACCATAGTACCCTAACCACACACAGTAACCACATGTTCCTTTACTCTCACTTCATACAGTATAAGGCGCTGCTCACGGAAGCGCACGCAGAAACAACATCCTGATGTGAATGCAACAGGGACAGCAACACGTCGTCTCGCGCGCCTCCAACGTCTGCCGAAAGGCCTCCGGACAATAACTGCTGGCTGTTTCTTGACAGACCCATTTTCCGACATGCATACATATAACATAACTAGACATATATATGTACGTATAATTACGTATATGATTCTTTTAGTGTGTATCAATATCAATATCTGTATCTACATCTGTGTCTCCAGTTGAAACTCGATCTTTCTTCTTCCAATGGGTCTGCGGGGTGCGCAAGCCCTATCTCTCTCCCTCTCTCTCTGTCTGTTTCTGTTTCTATATCTATTGTCTTTATTGTCTCGCCTGTATTATCCCTGCTATCTCTTGCTATGCTTATTTTATTTGTTGCATGTATCGCCTCAATTATCTCTATTGTCTCGACTATTTATGTCCATTATCTCGATTATCTCAGTCATCCCTATTACTTGAATCTCTTTATTTCCATCTCCATCTCTATTTCCATCTCCATCTCTATATCTATATCT
>CAJNJA010016924.1:0-11169 GCA_905231915.1 Symbiodinium necroappetens | reverse complement strand
AAACCCCTAAACCCCTAAACCCCTCTCTTTAAAAGAACCCCCCCCCTCCCGCCCCCGAGGCCTCGAGGATCCTCAGCAGGGCTTGGGCCGCCCCGGGCGCTTGGCAGGCGCTGCCGAGGGCCAAAAGCAGGCGTCCAAGGAGTGGCCGAGCCTTAAGGGGGAGTTGAGTGGGGATTTGTTCTTTGATGGGGGGGGGGGGAAGGGAGTTAGGGTTTTCAGGGTTGTTGTTAGGGTCTTGGGTTTTAGAGTTTAGGGTTTGAGGTTCAGGGCTTAGGGTTTAGATTTACAGGTTATGGCGGCTCACGGTTTAACGTTTAGGGCTTGGGTGTCCCGTTGAGGGTCACAGGCTTCTATGATGTTGGTGGGTCTTCCCTTCTTTTTGGACAGCAAGCAGGGTGCTTCAGGGTTCGTGTTTCTAGGGCGTCTAGGTCTTGAGGTTCAAGGTTGTTCGGATTTTGTCGAGGCTCTGGAGGCTTATAGGCATTTGAGGTGTTCCCTTCTTCTGGAGAGTTTAGCTCTTAAGGGGTTTGAGGTGTCTTCGCTTGTGTTGTGGTCGCTTCTCGTCTGGGCTTGAGGGTTAGGCAAAAGGTCCTGTGTTGGAATACAGTGGTACTGCGGTTGCACAAGGTCCAAGCATAGGCTTTCATGGGTGGCGGGTTCTTGCAACTGCTTGAACAGATGCCGAGAACGCAGAACCGTTATAACGTGTCGAAGACGCTTAGGCTTCTGTTCCCCAACATTCCATATATACTACTAATAATACGGACTGTTCTTTGGGACCTAATTCCACAATGGTAGTATATGACCCTCTGGGTTCGCAGGCTTCTTAAGAAGAACTCAACCTCTGCACCATACCAAGAATTCATAAGGTCAGTCTTTACTGAAACATGCTCCGGCGAAAAATGTAACTTGAGGGGTTATAACCGGTATACTCTCTATTGTAGCTAATTTCTTGGGCTACCCTTTTGAGCGCTACATATAAAAACTGGCTCAACCCAAAAAGGAACTACAATGGAGACTATAGGTATAGCGGTATAAAGCCTAAAGCTGGGGTAGTGGGTTCGCGGATACCTCCGAGGCCACGACAGACTCGTCCTCAGACCCAGCGAGGGCGAAGAAGGTGGCCAGAAGCCTGGAATGCTTCTTAGGGCTTTGGGTTTAGGCTTTAATTAGGCTTTATAGGGCCAATGGTTTAGAGTGTCGTTCATGATATAAATCCTGCATTACCCATATAGTTGGGAATGTACCATAATTCCCATAGTTTAGGGTCCTTAAGGTGATGCTAAGGATTTATATCATCCACAGTAGGAGCCAATACTTACGAGTAACACAGGTATGGCGACTCCGAAGATTCTGGTCTCTGGGGCCAGACACTCCCAGTCACAAGACCTGTGCCCAAAACGCGCAAACCTCGACCCTCGACGTGGTAGTATTTAGAGTAGGGTTCTTCTTTGTTTGGGGGTTTACAGTAGGTTTTAATAAAGGGCCGTGACGATTAAAACTTTAAAGGGGTCCTTTAGGGGTCTACAAGGAATCTTGAATGAAGGTTATAGAGTTCAGGGTTTAAGGTGCAGGTCCTTGCTAACTAAAAATCGGGTTTGGAATAATATATTAGTGTCTATCTAGATAGGGACCACAAGGGGGGTCCTGAAGCCTGGCAACAGGACAGTTCTATCAGTGACGTTTAGAGGATACTTTATAGTACTATGTTCCTAAGCCCCTACAGTATGAAACCCCCCAAAAGCCCTGGTAAAAAAAAAAAACCTGAAGAACCCTTAAATTAAGGCCTGAATTAAGGAACCCCGATCTCTACATACGTACATATTTATTCGACCCTGCAAGAAAGAAGAGCCCTTACCATAGCCCTGAACTCTAAGCACTACAGCCCTACAACCCTGCAGCCCAAAACCCCTGAACCCTAAATACCAAATATCAAACCCTAAACCCCATATCCCAAACATCTGAACTCCTAAACTCCTTAATGAACCCCTACAGCCCTAAACCCAACCCCCCAAACCCTAAACCCTAAACCCTAAATCCTAAACCCTAAACCCTAAACCCTAAACCCTAAACCCCAAACCCCCCAAACCCGAAAAAGCTTCGGAAGATCTCGGCTCCCCTACCGGGCGACCATTCCTGGGATTTGGAGGTAACCCAGGAGAAAAAAGGGTTTAGGGTTTAGGGGTTTGGGGTTTAGGGTTTAGGGTTTAGGGGTATAGGGTTTAGGGTTTGGGGTAAAAGGTTTAAACTTCCCTTTCATAATTATGACAAGTTCCCTGTTGGGACTACATTAAAAATCATCATGTTTGAGCCTTCTTGGGTGTTTTATGATAAAAAATGTAAAGTTGCATCCAACAGGGACCCAGGATAATGGCTCCTTTAAGGAACAGGTACCCCAAAAAATGCTCACAAGTGTAGTACTGCAGAACCCAGCTGCCCATCGCACCGGGCTCTTCATTTGGCAGCTCCTGGGGCTTAGTGAGGACCTAGGGTTTAAGGGATGTAGGGATTAGGGTTAAGGGATTTAGGGATGTAGGGTCTAGGGGGTTTAGGGATTTAGGGTTTAGGGATTTAAGGTTTTGGGTGTTTAGGGTTTTGGGGATTTAGGGATTTCGGGATTTAGGGATGTGGGGATTTAGGGTTGAAGGGTCGTGGGTTTAGGGTTTAGGGTCGGATTGAGGGTGCTCCTTGGTTTTTGAAGGCTTTGCAGTCTTTAAGGGTGGCTTGAAGGTTGAGGGTCTGGGTTCACATCCTCCTTAGGGGTCTCTGGGGGGCAGGGGGGGAAAGGGGGGAGCTAGCAGGGTAGTCTGTCTTTGGGTAATTTGGGGGGGCAAAGTATCTACTATTTGGGTAGATGGACCCTTAGGGTAAGGCTTAGGGTTGCGATGTGGTTAGTAAGCTCATCTGGAAGATGTTAGCCCTTTTTTTCGTGCTTCCAGGGGAAGAGGCGAGGTTCCCAGGTACAAGAAGCAAGGAGGTGTCTTCAGGTTTCCTGGCCAGTTTTTTTTCGGACACCTTCGGAGTTTCTAGACTGCTGCTTGAAACTTTCTGGGCTCAGAGTTCAGATCGCCTATAATGTTTTGGTGTATCTTTTTTCGGGATTTAGGGTTTTAGAGTTCATCACGGGCCCTAACCTCTCTTGATTGCTAAAGTTCCCGTAGACCATGTATGAAAGTGGGAGCTCCGCATCCAGGAACCTTGAGGATGCTGAAGCTTGGCCCTGAAACGCCCAGGGTTTACGGTTTATAGGGTTTAGGGAATTTAGGGCTTAGGGACTTTAGGGTTTAGGGTTTAGGAAAGTTAGGGTTTAGGGAATTTAGGGTTTAGGGCTTAGGGTCTAAAACCCTAAAACCCTAAGCCCCTAACCCCAAACCACAAGTCCTTGAACTCCAAGCCTGACTCTAGGATGCAACGAACTAGTTTGGTGCAGGTCTACATCTTGAGAGAAGAAAGCTTTTCGAACTGATCAGTTCAGGGATTGAGGGAGGGTACGGAGGGTTGCAGCTTAAACCCCTAAAAATCAAGAACACGAATCATGAACCTGATAAGCCGAAAAAAAACAAGTCTCTAAATCTCTGAACCTCTACACACTGAGCGACTGTGCTGGTGTTCGGGTTTCCGGATGTTTGCGGGGTCAGTCTTTGGGATGCAGTTTGTGCCACCGTGTCGCTTGACCCGACCTAACTAGGGTAGGGTAAACCCTGAACCCTAAACTCTAAACCCTAAACCCTTAAACCGTTTAGTTTATAAGGGCTCGAGAGCTTCTGAACCCCAAAGCAACGCGGCCATGATCGTTTTGGAGGACAAGCGGATCCTGAACCAATGCAACAGAAGATGTAAGCCGTCGATTCTCCGACTGGGACTTTGAATCATAGATGGTCGCCGCCGTCTTCGGCTAAGGTCCTGTGGGCTCCTGCCTAAAGCAGCAGTCAGGGGAACTTCCCAGAGACTCCAAAACCCCCTAATTAAGGAATACACCTTAAACCTTACTAGGGTTCCTATTCTAATTTAAGGTATATTCCTGAATTTAAGGGGTTTTGGAGTCTGGGTTCAGCATGGCTCTTTCAAGGGGCATTTGCAAGGCAGTGCACTAGGATCCTCTTGGTACGGCCTCCAACAAGCTCACGATGTCAACGTGGCCTCTCAAAGACGCCAGCATTGCAGCAGTGTCGCCGTCATTGTCGGCCATGTTCTTGTCGGCGCCGGCGTCCAGGAGCAAACGCAAGACTTCAATGCGGCCGTTGACAGAAGCCAGCATCAAGGCTGTGTAACCCTCATTGTTGGTCAAATTCCGATCGGCCCCGGCGTCCAGGAGCAAGCGCAGCACTTTCAGGTGGCCCTTGAAAGAAGCCAACATCAAGGCCGTGTAACCCTCGTTGTTGGCCAAGTTCCTATCCGAACCGGCCTCCAAAAGAAGGCGCACCACCGCCACGTCGCCGGTGAGAGAGGCCAGCATCAAAGATGTGTAGCCGTCGCTGCTGGCCAGGTCTGTGTCGGCACCAGCCTCCAAGAGCAAGCCCACAATGGCCAGATGGCCCCTGAGAGAGGCCTGCAGTAGCCCACTCCAACCACGAACATCGAAGACGTCTGGGTGCTGCGGCTGCTCCAGCATGGCCTCAACCTGTGGGCTTCTGCTAGTGTGAACACTTCAGGGATTCAGGCTTAAGGTTTTGGGGTTTAGGGCCTTTGTGGGAAAGACATGAACAGTGAGGAATATACGGTATACGTATGGAAGTTGTGGAAACACGAGCCTCACATGTGGAGCCGCTCCGAACAGCAGCCAACAGCTCATTCGCTTGCGTCTCGGATGCCGTCGGATATGCGAGGAGAACCAGCTCGAGGTCCATGGGTGAGTCAACTTTGGTAGAGTCATCTAGAGGATTTCCACGAAACAGCAGTCTTTGCCTGAATCGTGTAGGCAGCCCGTGCGCTGAATGCAGCTGCTGCTTCAATACCTTCACATCGCAGTCGGCAGCAACCAGCTCAACCACGGGTATGCTCGCCACCTCTTGCCCTGACATCATCCTGATACGCAGCATTGCGATGGCCAAACGAATGGCACGAGGTGCTTGGCAGCCAGTCGGTACCTACTGCAACTGCTGCAATGAAGAAGAACAACCCCATGCGAAGCACTTTGTCTCCGCTCAGAAAGCCCACAAGCGGCAGCAGTGCATCTGTTGATGGCAGTTGACTTCCGCGATGGGACCCTTAAACACAGCAAGCTTGGAAACGGATTCAGATTACATGCAGAGGCTGAGCATTCGTCTCACAAGCTGGACACACTGCTGCAGACCTCTACACAAAGAAGCAAAGCTGCATAAGCACTGAAATCCTGGGATACACGAATTATGCGGCTGCAGCAAGTAATTCGAAAGAATACAACAAGCGCCAAAACACACATAGAGAGCAAGCACATTTATGTTGATGAGCATCATGAAAGCCACTGGCAATGACAGCATTGTTGCTGTTGTTGAGGATGATGACGATGCAGATGATGATTCCCGCTTCTAAATATTGCCGAACACTTGGCAAAACAAGAATTGTGGCTTCCGTGTGTCACCTAGGACTGCTCTGCAAAATGGCCAAAGTATTTGCGCGGGGCCTGACGCATGGCCAGCGTGATTGTCATGACCATTGTCACCATGACAACGACAAGCTGCGTTTAGCATGAAACTGCTAAGCATGAGGACAGAAAAGAAGAATGACACACTCATCATGGCAACGACGAGGACGACAACTAGTAATTAGCATCATGCTGTTCATGATAAGTTTGTGGCTGTTAACATTACTCTTGCAAGAAACTGATAATTCTTGGTACTGGACGAAGTGTTCCTGACCGCCATCATCAGAACCTTAAACCCTAAACCTTCTTCTTCATCAGCATCGAAGCGTGACACCCTTCGCAAAAGGTCCTTGAGGAGGGATTCCCAGCTGCTCGGGCTGGCGATGAGCACATTGCTCAAACATCTGCAGACGGGTTTCGGAAATTGCAGAACTCCTACTAGCCTACACAAGCGCGACAAGGCCCCCCCCCCCCACCAACAACAAACAAACACCGAAAATACACTGGTCTTTCGGAAACCTTCAAAATGTTTTTTTCGTGGATTTGGGGGTCCCTGCTTCCCGATAGGATCTGTTGCTTGTGGGCTTAAGTTAGGTTTCTGAGAGCCTCTGGTCTGTAAGCGTTCAGCGTTAAGGGCTTTTTGGCTTAAGGTTTAGCCCTGTTGTCACCTCGCCCGAACTTTCTGAGAAAGAAACGTCTATAGTCATGGGTTCATACTGCCAAAGCAGCAAGCAGCCGAAAGTGAGCAGCCCCAGCCCCAGAAATCTTGCATGTTGGATCCCCACATGAAAGACCTTATGAAAGGCCTTTCTGAACGTTTCTGAAACCCTTAAAATCCTAAACCCTAACCGCGCATCCTTGTAAAAAGGCCTTCCTGGGCCCGAGACCTTACCCGAAGCCCTAAACCTTAAGCCAAAACGCCCGGGTTAGTACAGTTGCCACAGAAAGGAACCATCTGCGCATCATGCGCCTGAACATCGAAATTCTCCGATATCAACTCTCGATTCAACTGCACATTTAGCCCTAAACCCTCAAGAAGTGGACTGGGGTTTGGGAGTACATTCAACTCATTCTAGTCTAGTTCGAGTTATGCACACCGTAAACAGGCTGAAACATGCAGACTCAAAACTTCCTTGCTCCGAAGCTCCTTCTAAACGGGTGATATAGGGGGGCCTTCATAGTTAGAATGGAGCTTCGTTTAAGCAAGGTGCATTCTAAGGAGCACTATGGGGGGGGGGGGCCCTCAATAACTAGAATAAGGTTTTGGGATACCATCAGGAACCCTCAGGCATATCATCGGTAAGTACCAGCATTCGAGCTTCCATATGAAACAGGAACCCCAAGACCCTCCGTATATAGTAGCATGACGGACTTATGTCCCGAAAGACCATCATTATCAGGGGTCTTAGGAACCTAGTGCCACAATGGTACTATGTATGGAGCCTCTGGGAATGGGGCTGCCAGGCAGTTGTTTAGTTTAGGATCGCAGGGGTCACGCCTGGTCAGCTCGCGCAAAAGCTCCTGATGTGAAGAAAGAGCAACTGAGCTTGAAGGCCATAGGCGGTGGATTCAAGGTTCGGGCCTTTCAAGAACTCCAGGGTTTAGGGTTTAGGGCCTTTTTTTCTGAACATTTCGGGGGTTTGGGATATCGCTGGAGGTTCAACTAGGGCGTAGAGCACCCGCTGACAGAACTGTGGACCCGCACCCCTGAACCCGGGACGCCGAAATCCGAAACAGTTTAAGGACTAGGCGTCTTCATTTAAGGATTCGGCACCCGCATCCCTATGACTGTAGCTAACCTACTTAACGAGTTCATGGAAACATCTAGGGAAAGCCCACGAACGCACCCTAAACCCTTAAAGCCTGCACTCACTAAGCCCTCTTTACTGAACACTGAACCCGAAGCTAGTTAGCGACCCTAAACCCTAAACGCTAAACCCTACTAAACCCAAGCGCTAGACTCGAACTTACGTAAACACAGACTCTGAATCCTAAGTTACTCCCCCGGGACCCGAAAGGCCCTAAATTTCAAGCACTATAAAGTCACTAAACCCCAAAACCCCTCTCACATTACTAGATCCTAAGCCAGGGTTTAGGGTTTAGGGTTCAGCCCACCCCGCAAGAGAGCTCCTTCCCCTCCGTCTTCATGGTTCCAGCTTTTCTGCCTGGCCGGCACGAGATGGCAAAAGCTGCTGATCTGAGAGTTCAGAAAGTCGTGGGTCTTCCTGCAGGGGCTTCTGTAAAAGGCCCTTTAAGAGCTACTATGAGGGTTTAGGGTTTAGGGTGGGGCCCCCTTTAAGGGCGATTTCTTTTGAAAGTTCTTGGAGGGTTTTAGGGTTCCAGAACAGTGGTTCTGCGGCTTGAGATTTTAGGTTCAGGGTTGAGCGAAAGCATCAGAGCTTGTGATACACGGCCGTCGGCTAAGCCATGATTTGAGACGTTCCGCCACGTTACTCCCAAACTCGCACATGGTCACTGTCCTTAATCCACCACCATTTCTTGTGTTCGAAGGCCACTTTGCTTGTTGCTGGCTGTTTGGCCTGGAATCCCAAGGAGGGTGCTTGTAACTGTATCTAGCATAGCTGTACAACGCCCTTTTTCGACAGGGGTGCGGAAGCAGCTGAATAGCCACAGGCAGGATCGTCAGACCACATGGGGTGGTGCTCGCTACCTGAAGCCATTGTTGGAGCCTCACTGGGCAAAATCTGACCGGCCCGGCGCAGGCTCGGGGCGGTGTATATGAAATGGATTCAAGGCTCAAGCACATGTCTCAACCCAACTGAAGTAGGGTTTCTAGGGTGAAGGGACCATGTTCAAAGCATAGTCAACCCCATCTGTCAAACGACGAAGCTTGGACTTGAGCCTGAAGCCTAAAACCCCCAAACCTGATACACAAAATTACAATCAATTCCCTAACGACCTCGTTCAAGCCGGAAAGCTTCGCACTGAAAGAGCCGATCTGTGATCAACCATTTGTCTGATAATCCTCAACAGACTGGGACAGCACCGGTCCGGAGAAAACGAAACTGGGAAGGAAGCTGGCTTCCTCCTGCAAAACTTGGCGAAATTGGAGGGGCATGGCCTGCCACGGAGAGTCGACGAGCTTCTGGTCATGAGAAGAACGAGAACGGGGCCTAAAGTCGAGCTTGCGGTGCATTTCTAAGCTGACTTTTTTTACGGAGACATCCTCAGATTTTGCTCATTTTTCCGACCTGAGAAGGCACCACCTCAACAGGACTCCGAGCCCTGGAATGGTGGGAAGAATGCATTCTGTCCTGAGAGGCCCCGGCCAGATTAATGTCATCGTACCCAATATTATAATAGGGATGTAGGTATGAGTCCTGGGGGCCAAATCCTGCAAAGTGGAGCCCATCATCATAGGGCCGAGCCCTCAAAAGACTAGGTGGGAAGCATGTGAAGTCTCGTTATTTTTCGGTGCGTGAACCCTGAACCCTAAACTTTGTGCTGAAGTCTCGCCATTCTTCGAGTTTGCGGACGTGCCCACGGCGGCGAGAGCAAAGCTCTCAGATGGTGTAGTCCGGCTTGGCAGGGTAGGTGCAGCCTCCACGATTGAGGGATAAGAAACAGCATGGACAACACGTCAGCAGGTTCTGGCAGGATGGGGATTGACTGCCTGGCGCTTCCATGCCTTGGTGCAGACGCAGTCAAACTTACTCCGGCGAGTACAAAACATGGCACTAATCTTACATGCCGGAAGTCGACATAATCCTCGACCCCCTAACCCGAAACCCTACCCAAATTCTGACGGTGAAGGCTTTAGGTCTCTCTC
The DNA here is from genome assembly GCA_905231915.1 of Symbiodinium necroappetens. NCBI lineage: Eukaryota > Dinophyceae > Suessiales > Symbiodiniaceae > Symbiodinium > Symbiodinium necroappetens. The sequence continues at coordinate 1,816 of CAJNJA010016924.1, read as the reverse complement.
GAGAGCTTGTCCTGCGAGCAGGCGGATATCTACAAGCCTTTGCAGAGGCTCTCAAGGTTTACATGGACCCTAAAGAACCTACCTTTAGGGCTCCATAATATGATTCCTTTACATAAGTCCTTAAAGCAGGTAGGTTATCTGGGGCTAAGGTAGGGTTTATAGGGTTTAGGCGAACCCCGAAGCCGACCCTGGAACGAAACTCCGACCTCAATGCATGGGGACCGGAAGGGAATGCTGGCAGCCAGCCTTCAGACGCCTACGTACCCCGACACCTGCCACCAAATTTCCCAAAAGGACCCGATAAGAGCGCCCTGGAACTCAGAGAATATCCAAACACTGTCTTGAATCCCAAATGCCCCTGTGGCAGCAAGCAAACTGCCCAAATAGCAACCCCCAAGCCAGCCCAGTGAAAGCCCACCAGAACCTACCAAAAACGAGCGTCCTAGTCTTGTCCCGATGCCAATCACCCGAACCCTACAAGTACAAAGTCTTAAGCCGGGCATATAGGACTGCACCATAAACGCCAGAAAGAAAACTGTTTGCGGCCTATTTCTTGCTTAAGGGACCCTTTTCGAGTCAGCACGCAGTTTAGGGTTTCGGTCCCTCCTGAGTGCTGGATCACCACCGAGGCAGAGTACGATCCTGCTTTGCAGCAGGCCTCCCAGGGTTGGTGGTTTACCTAAATCGACATTTAGGGTTTAGGGTCTATAATAGGGTTTAGGGTTTAGGGCTTCGGGTTTAGGGTTTAGGCTTTAGGGTTTAGGGTTTAGGGCTGAGGGTTTAGGGCCTAGGGTTTAGGGTTTAAGTGAAATAATGGACCGACACCTATACAGGGCCATCCTTCTGCATACTTTCGGGATCCAGGTAGGGTTTAGGCTGGGAGAGATTCGAAGAATGGAGCGGTTGAGATTCCTTTTCAGGGTCCGGTTTAGGGCACCAGGGACTCAAAGGGTGTCTGTAGGCAATGGGCGCTTTCAGGGATAAGATAGGTCTAGCCTTGCCTTCAGGATTCCTGGAAGATGCCTCTAGATTCCTTGACACGTACTGAGGGGACCCTATACTCTTGGTCTTCGATCGAAGGAGTTAGGTCTCAAGCGTTGCGGGTTTTCGGCTTTCCGGTTTAGGGTTTTGCGGTTCGCAATTGAGGGCTTTCAGGGTTTATATTATAGGGGCTTTGAGCATTAAGGTTCAAGGGCGACTCTGGTTCGGTGCTGCCTGCATCAGCGTGCGGGCATGTTCCAACGAAGCTACCCTAAACTCTAAACCCTTAAACCCCTAAGCCCTAAACCCTAAACCCCCAAACCCTAAACCCCTAAACCCTAAACTCCTAAACCCTAAACCCTAAACCTTAGCCTTAAACCCGGTAAACCTAAACCCTAAACCGATTTGCTGTGCGGCTCCCTGGGTTGAAGGGCCTGCAGGTTGCCAGAATGGGCTCGGAACTTGGGTTTAGGTCTTTCGGGGCTTTTTAGGGCGGCTTCGGGTTTGGGGGGGTTTAGGGTTTAGGGTTTGGGGTTTGGGGGTTTAGGGCTTTCCAGGTTTGGGATGTCAGGATTAGATGTGAGGCTCAGAGGTTTGTGCTTTCCGGTTTGGGGCATGGCCTACACTTGCTGCCCGGTTAGGGGTGTAGGCTTTGAAACACCAGGCCTTATTTGAGGTTTATAGGTTGAGGGTTTGGGGTTTGGGATGTCAGCTTTAGGGTTAAACCTTAAGCACCTCCTGGCGGTCTCACCTGAATCTAAAAGTCCTCCCCCCGCTCCTACACAAAGCTCTATACGCCATAAACCTATGAACACTTCCAGAATCTCTAGGACCC